>MU227494.1:1215065-1227906 GCA_018584345.1 Thuja plicata | reverse complement strand
TAATCTGGCGTTGTATTTATCTAAGGTACCATTTGCATGATACTTGACCTTATATACCCATTTGCAGCTAATGGGCTTCTTCCCTAGAGGAAGATCAGAGAGAACCCAGGTGTGATTCTTCAGAAGACTCTGGTATTCTGCATCCATTGCCTATTCCCACTCTAGAATCCTTGTTGCCTCTTAAAATGTTTGAGGCTCATAAATGCTATGTAGGTTGGCCATGAGAGCAAAGTTAACAGTATTTTGTTGCTTGCCCTTATTTCTAGAGGATCTACCCTCAATGAGCTCATCAGGACGGAGATCACTGATTGTCTTAGCCCACTATTTAGGTCGGAGAGTAGATGTGCCAGGAGGAGGAATAACTAGAGCTGGAGGTGGAAGAGGATCTGCAACAGGTGGAAGCTCAACATCATCCGGAGAAAAGTCAGGTAGTGCATCATCAAAGACAGAGTCTACATCATCCCTCCCATCAGGTGAACCCAATGGAAGATGGACACCCAAATCAGAAGCCTTCAAAGGCTAATCCTCTGAATTCTGCTCAGACGAGGAAAGCTGAAATGGTCCTCGTTCTTCATCAAAGACAACATCGCAACTGAAGATAAGACAATCAATGTCTACATCAATCAATTGGTAAGCCTTATGGTTGTCACTGTAACCTGTAAACATAAGCTTCTAACTCTTGGAATCCAATTTAGAGTGTTGAGCATCAGGAATCTAGACATAAGCTAAAGAACCAAAAACTTCCAGGTGGTTGATCCTAGGTTTGCGACCAATCCAAGCTTCCTCAGGAGTCTTCCCTTTAACATGTGTGGGAGACCTATTACGGAGGTAGACCGTAGTAAACATTGCTTCTGCCCAATATTTCTGAGGAACATTTTTGTGTTCCATCATAGACTTGGCCATTTCTATAATGGTGCGGTTGCGACGCTCTACAATGTTGTTTTGTTGAGGGGTGTATGGTGTGGTTAACTGACGTTTTATGCCATTTGTATCACAGAAAGAAGAGAAAGCAGTAGAACAAAACTCCCCCCATTATCAGACCTAAGAGAAATAATAGAACAACCAAATTCTTTTTCTACAAGGCCTTAAATTTCTGAAATACAGTAAACACATCTGATTTCTGTCTAAGAAAGTACACCCACATTTTTCTACTGAAATCATCAACAAAAAGCAAGAAATACCTGCACCCAGTAACAGAAGTAGTGTTCATTGGACCACATACATCAACGTGGACCAACTGTAGTACCTTTGAGGCTCGCCATGAGTCACCATCCTTGAAGGGTGTCCTGTGCTGCTTCCCAGCCTGACAAGCTCCACAAACTCACTAATTTTGAGTTTGAATTTCAAGTAGACCAAGTACTAAATCATCTCGAACAAGCTGAGCAAGATAATGAATGTTCAGGTGACCATATCGTTGATGCCAAAGACTACTGATAGATGTTGATTTTGCTGCGTAGGCATGCTCAAGAGAATCACCTGTATCCACAAGTCTGTATAGACCATGATCCTCAATGCCAACAACTACTGTAGTGTGTGTCGCACAATCAACAATCGAGCACTTGTGTGCACTGAATACAACATCAAGCTGAGGAGAATGTCGCATAATCTGACTGACTGAGAGAAGATTGAGTTCCATGCCAGGAACGTAGTATACGGTTGAGGAATATGAGATTCCTCCCACCAGACTGAATCTGAAAGTTGCCCTTGCCAACAACTGCATACTCTTCACCTCCTCCAAATATAACTGAATCAGTAAAGGGATAAAATTTTGTAAGCCAATCACGCCTGTGAGTGAAATGCCGAGAAGCACCAGAATCAATATACCAGGCAGAAGATTTGACATGGAAAGCATAGAAGGCAGACTCTTTCTGCTCTGTGTGCTCAGCAACATTGGCTTTAGGCTGAGATCCTCCTTGCTTCCGTTGGTCGGAACCTAATCGATGGCGACAGTCCTTTAGCATATGGCCATATTTATGACAATAATTACACTGAATCTTTTTCTTCTTGGAACCATCCTGAGACTGACTGAATCCCTTCTGCTGAAAAAGACTGAGATGGCTAAGATTTACCTTTAACCTTGTGAAAAGATTTCGCTGCAAAGGCCTGCTCTAAGGAGGACGGGGGGGCACTGCTACCAAACTTTTGTTTCCAACGATCCTGCTGCAGAAGTTTGGTGCACAACTCGGGAAATTTCAGGTCAACATTAGTGGAAGTAATGTTGAGAGTCTCTATAAAGTGCTCATAAGTTTTAGGTAGACTTTTCAAAGTAATGACTACCAGATCTTCTTCCTCCATCTTCCGACCGATAGCTTCAAGTTGATCGTGAATGTCCTTAATCTTCGTGAGATGCTCCTGTAAGGACATGCGTTCACCATCATAATGGAGAACAACTGGTTCTTCAGAAAGAACACGCGACTCTTGTCGGATGTATCATGCAACTCCTTCAAATGCTTCCAAATGTCTGTTGCAGACTTGCCAGAGGGAATCTGTGGCAACTGATCATCTATGACAGAGAGCTTGAGAAGCATAACAACCTCTCAATTCCAATCATCAAACTTGTCTTGATCTGCTGGGACTATGGTTGGACGAGTCTCTGTGCCCAAAACAAGTGTTTCCAAGCGGCGGTATTCGAAGATGGTCAACATGCGTTGCTTCCAGGTATTATAATTGCGTCCATTGAAACGCTGATTGTATTCCAACATTAAGTTGGTGAGTGACGCCATCTTGCACGCTCCCCAATGTAAAGAAAGCAAAAAATAGAGAAGAGACGCGAACACGAAATTCAAAACACGAATCCCAATGCAGAAAACAAAGGCTGAATCAAGTACAGACTTCAAAAAATGATGACATACGGCTGGCATGGATTTCAAGAAAAATTCCCTGCTGACCCAGAGAAATCTGGAAAAACCCAAAAAGAATTTGAAATCGGATTTGAAATCCGCTAGCCCAAATTTTGAGGCACGGAAAACAATGCACCCAGCAAATTTTGAAAACGACCCAGTTGAGCTCTCGAAAAACCCAGAAGGAATCTACAAGAAAATTTTGAATCCAACGCGAAAAGCGAGAGTTTCAAATGAAACCCTAGTCGGCTGCTTCAATCATCAAAACGGGCAAATTTGCAAATAAAAATTTAAAAGGTGCCTTGGCTATCAAAAACGACCTTGATAGAGGTCGAAAAATGCGGAAGAAAGAAGCCGAAGTCGTGAGGACCCCAAAAGGCACGAGTTGCAGGAAAAACGCCCAAATCAGAGAAAAAACGACGCCCAGAAGTCACGTAAGTCGCGTGAATGGAAGCCACAAAAATCACGGATTTGCAAACAGAAAAACGGACGCGATTTGCAGACAAGAAGGGTCGCGATTTGCAGAGAAGCAGGGCCGCGATTTGGCTCCACACAAGGTAGCAGAAGTTGCAGAAGAAGGCGTCAAAAAAACGCGAAAAAACCCTAGTCAGGGTTTCAAGAAATGTTTCTACAAACAAAGACATCTTCAAAAAAATCATTTTTTTTTTCAGAACCTTTAAAAAATTCGAAAATCGAATTTTTAGAAAAACAAAAACGAGTTTTAGTATTTCTGCTTTGATACCATATTACGCAAAGTAATTGGTAAAAAATGATTGTGTTATTAATAATTGATCAATGTGATCAATATAAAAAATTTACAAGAGATAGAAAATAGAAAGTTTCTAAGGAAACTTTAGAAGATCGAGTAATCAATCTTATCTAGACTTATCTATCTAATTTACATATATTTACATAAGATGACCATTAAAGTAATAAATAATATTCTGTTCAACCTCCTGATGAAGCAATGGATGATACAAGAGAATTCTTGCCCAAGAATGAAGAACACCAGGTTGTTGCTTTCCTTACTCTCAATTTTGAAGGTTATTAATTTGATTATGGACGTCTAGGATGGACAACGTGTTTATGGATTAATCATGGTCCAGATGAATTGCCCCAAATGATAATCTTTCCCGAAGTTTGCTTGAGTTTGAAATATGCATTTTGAAGGAATATTTTTATGAATTTAAAGACAAATTTGCAAGAGTTCAAACCATGACCAATGCCATGTTAATCCTGCACATCCTGAGAAATCGTGCTAGGAGTTGCATATATTTAGGTCTTTTGAGTTGCTCGTTCAAAATTTTGTTTTGTTAGAGTAGGTTTCCTTTTGGTTTTGGTTTGCTTCAAAGGATTCCCATTTTGAGAGAAAGGTGGTACATCTTAAGCACACTCTAGCATCTGCACTAATTTATGTTTAGTCCATTTCTTGGATAATTATTTGTGAAGTGCTTTAGAATCCGAGGTTTCTTTTTTCTGACTGTATCATTTGGTTAGAACGTGTCCTCAATTTGGAAGTTTAATCATTTATTGTGTCTTAACATCGGGATTCTAATCAATTGCTCTAAGTCATTTTGGAATACGCCTAGGTGTTATCTAAAGATCCACCCTCTTCAAGTGTGCGCCCATGACAGAGGAGTAAGGATGAAATTAAATGCCTACAATGGAATTTTAGGAAAAAACAAAAAGAGGTGTGAGAATTTTGGGGAGAGGATTTTTAGAGAGAGAAAATATGGAATACTTTTTATGTTATATTTTAAATTCCTTGGATGATCTTATGTCAATTATTTTATTTTGCACAAGGAAGAATTCCAATTCCAGAAGTCCAAAGAAGACATTCAAGTCCCAGGATTTCAGTTCCAGTGTTTAAGATGCCTAAGTTTCAAGCAGTCCAGTTCAAGCCCTCAAAGATCAAAGTTCAAGTACAAATGTAAAAAGAAAAATGTAACATCTTCAATTTCCTCCGGAAATCCAAGACCATAGTTAGGCAATACTATGTGAAGAAATTCCAGAATGACAGAATCATCAACAAGGGAGTCCAATCCATTTCAAGAAGGTGAATTCTCAAGCAAGTGTATGGAAGGATAAAAATGTTCAAGGAGAGATTTTCAAAAGAGTTAATCAAAGTTGGAACCTTGGTCTCAAAACGATGCAATCAAAAAATATTGCCCACGATGATTTACCAAATTTACATGGTACCCAGCATGCTGACATGGTGCCCAGTCATCTTCATCGGCCAATCAAAAATATTTTAGTCAACATATCGAAATTCATTGCATTTAAAGAAGAGAATCGAACAAAATCTATTCGGGACAGATCAGCATTAAATATATCGTGGGAATCTCATGTCATTTATGGGTCAACTTTGACCACTTCCCCACTAAGTGACTGGCTTTCTTCTAACTGATCCGTGTGAACACGCTCATTCAATGTAGATTCTCTTTCCATGCCCTAACCCTAATTAGGACTGACGTGGCAAGATCTAGGCCATTGGTAANGGGACAGATCAGCATTAAATATATCGTGGGAATCTCATGTCATTTATGGGTCAACTTTGACCACTTCCCCACTAAGTGACTGGCTTTCTTCTAACTGGTCCGTGTGAACACGCTCATTCAATGTAGATTCTCTTTCCATGCCCTAACCCTAATTAGGACTGACGTGGCAAGATCTAGGCCATTGGTAATAGAAAATGTTGAAGGGAAAGACACTACAACCAATACATGCATTAATAAAAAATTGGGAAACTTATTTAAGTCTTAATGAGCTGTTACATACCACTAATCAAATACAATGCTTGAATTTCAGGTCTGATCTGAGTTTTCAGTCAAAGAATAAATATGATCTGCGCCCTTTTGGAAACTCCAAACCCTCACGCCCAGCTGGAAGGGTTGTTTCTTGCCCCCATGAAGGTACAGTTGGCTGTAGGTGTGCAAGGGGGGGCTAGGAATGAAGACAAACAGGCTTGATCTGCCCGTTTGACTGTAATTTGATGTTGAAACCCTGCTCTATCAGCTGATGCAACCTGATTATGAATTTCTTCGGCTGCTCCCACTGGGATTTTTGAATAAATCAGCCCTTGGCAGGTATTGCACTCCTGCAAGCCTCCAAAATTGTGAGGGTTTTCGTCTCCACAACCTGATCTGTTGAGTCCCTGTTCTCCAGAGCTCCAATCTGCAAACTTCACCTATAAAAATGATCTCTAGAAATGGCTTGCAGGTTGTAGATCCCCCCAGAGGACTTGTTCTCACCTCCGCTTGCCCCTTCTTGGACCCCAACTTGGCAATATGTAAGCCCAAGGTAAGGCAGGTTGGGTCGCTGGGCTGGGCCACTGGTATACCCTTCGCGTGCAAAAAAAAATGATCTCAAGAATGATTTATTTGCTGCCCTTGGTGTCTCTTTATTGACTCGAAAGTCCAAACCCTAATCGATCCCGTTTAGGGTTTTCACTTTATTTTAGTAAAGTTTATTTTGATTTTAAATAAATTATTCCTCCTCTAAGCTGATCGGCCACTTCATGACCCCTTTCTTAAATTTATTAAGTTGTCTTCTTTTCAAAAACAACGTTAAGTCTACCTAGAGACATATGCTCCATGGTGGCCCCCTTCATTAAGCCACTTTATTAAATTAATATGAAATCGCTTATAAAATACTTTATTTTATTGATTTTAACTATTAAAGTTTCAAACTTTAATATTTTTTTTTTTTCTTGAAACTCATCACCTAGCCTCTCCAACTAGAAACTCATGTTGAACTAGGCCCTCGGGTGATGTCCAAATATAGGAGGTCAACTGTCAGTCCCCTCCTAAAAAATAGGACCTCCTCCTAAAATTTAGGAAACTATCTCAGACCATCCAAATTGTCTTAGAATGAATCACTAAGCATCTCTCAGACTCCTAAAAAATAGGGAATCCTCGTCAAAAATAGGAGAGTGCCTTAGAATGTCTAGAATGGCTCGTAAAGCCCCCCTACTAGGCTCCACAACACCTAGTTGGGTCCCCTAACCACTCTACCGACCTACAAGAATCCCTACATTGTAGGCCAACCTCTATTGTAGACTGAACTACCTAAGGAGGCATTACATAGACTTAAGTGATAAAAATCAAATATCTCTCTGAAAACATTAGAACTCACCAAGGCCAAAACTAGAAAGCATTGCACTAAGCTAAGAGAGAATGTAAGCCAAGAGCAAGTGCTAAAAATAACACTTACTAAAAATAGCCTTTTGTTAAAAATAACAAGAGCTGCCCAAAACCTAAAACTAAAGATGCTACACACTGAAGCTAAGAGGAGAATGAAGTTATGATCAACCACCAAAAATAGAAGTTAGTATAAATAGTAACTGCTAAAAATAGTAAGTTAGCCAAAACTCTTAACTGACCAATCCGTGTCTAAACTAACACTAAAAATAGTAAGCCCCAAACAAGTTGTCCGAAATCACTCCAGAAAGTGTCATTCATCTCCATTAATCCGCCCAAGCAAACTGGTGACATTGAAATATCCCGCTAATCCTACAAACACCAAGCCAGAAAGCCAACACTAGTTGCGCTACAAGAGAACCAAACAATGGGGATATTATTGTCCCCATAGGAAACATCTTGGGAACACAGAACAGGTCAGAAACGCCTCTCAAAACACAGAATAGGTCAGAAATGTCCTGGAAATGTCTAGGAATTTGCAAGAAACTGTCAAGGATGGCTACGGCCCAACAAAAAAAAATGTTTTGATTTAAAAGAATACACAACTAATGAAAAATAAAGGGGCTGCAAGGGCCTTCTCACCACTTTGCACAAAACCTAACTCTAAAAATTGATTATAACATCCAAAAAAAAATAAAGAGCTCATTTGTGTCATTTTTCCAAGAGTGAAGAGAAAAAAAAAAGAGCACATCTATGAGAAACCAAGTGATAGAAGAAAAGAGAAGTGAGCAAAGGGGAAAAGAAGTTCAAGTCTCCATCATTTGAGAGATAAATTCATTATTTTTTATTTATTTTTACAAAAAAAAATTGTTTTTCTCAAAAATTTCAAATACTTAAGAGGGATTTTTTGCTTGTTTGTGTTCTATGTTTGCATTTGCAGCTGTCATTCACATTTTCAACCAAAAAAAATGAACACTAGCAGCAGCAATGAGGGTAGCGAGGGTCAAGAAATTGAAATTGAACAAGCATGCCACGGTGATGGAAGTTCTTTAAAGAGTGAATGTTTCAAACAGTCCATTTCAATGCCCTTATAACCTTTTGAAAGATTGTGCAAAGAGGTCATTTAACCCAAAAAAAAACCCTCTTCTACAATTTGCAACAACCATAGATGTTAAGGAAATAAAACCAGGGGGAAGTAGGCTATGGTTGTGTAATATTTGCAAGGAGCAATATAGGGGCAGCTACACAAAAGTTTACTCCCATCTTATAGGAATACCTTGTCAAGGTGTAGTAAAACCACAACATTAGCTCAGAAGGCCGAGGTGAGGAGTTCGTACATGGAGGGTAAATCCAGAAAACAAAAGGAATACCAATGGAATCTTAGCAGCCTAGCACGTCATTGTCATTGTCTAGTGTTGCTGCCACTACTATTGTTGAGCTTGAAAAGTCAAAGAGAAACCTAAAGGTCCAATAGAGATGCAAGCATATTTAACATGCAATCATGAGACATAGCTGATAGTTTTGTTGCCAAATTTTTCTATGCTAATGCCATACCATTTCATGTGGCACGCTTTCCATATTTTAAACAAGTGTTCAAAGATGCACTTGTTGTTGGTCCTTCATATGTACCCTTGGAGATCATAAGTTACACACCTCCCTCCTTGATAAGGAGTATTCCAAGATGAGTATAATGATGCAGGAGATGAGACAAAATTGGATAAGGTATGGTTGGTTTATCATTATGGTAGGGTGAACTGATATTAACATGAGCAACTCATTCATGTCATTAACACATGTTCAAGGAAAAGGAAGGACACAAGCTACCAATTTTAGATTTTGAAGGATGTCATAGAAGAGGTTGGACCCTCTAATTGTTGTACAAGTAGTGCTTTATTCTCATGTCTGCAAATTAGTTGGATTGATGCTAGAGGGTGCTTACAGGATTATAGACCNTGTTCAAGGAAAAGGAAGGACACAAGCTACCAATTTTAGATTTTGAAGGATGTTATAGAAGAGGTTGGACCCTCTAATTGTTGTACAAGTAGTGCTTTATTCTCATGTCTGCAAATTAGTTGGATTGATGCTAGAGGGTGCTTACAGGATTATAGACCCCATGTTGTGCTCATGTGATGAACAACGCATTGAAAGGCATTGGGAAAATAGATTGGGTGAAGGAGGTAGTGTCAAAAGCTAGAGGCATTCGGGCATTTATTTACAATCATCACACATCACTTGCTTTGTTTAGGACTTTTTTGAGTAAGGAATTCCTCAAGTCTGTGGATATGAGATATGCTAGCTACATTATTTTGTAAGAGAGAACTATTGAGGTATGGGAGCCTCTAAAATCAATGGTGATTCATTTAGAGTGGGCTAGATGGGCAGCGGCAACCACAGCTGACTGAAAGTGTCAAACAAAAAATCTTCTACGATGTTTGGTGGTCCACAATGAGATAAGAGATTATTCTTTTTTGAATTTTAATGCATTGCTGATTTTAGAATTAAATTTCTGATTTTAAAATTTTTATTGTTTCTGAATTTCTAAGTTTCTAACTTGTGAATTTACTAAATTGTTTTCATTCTTTGTAGATATATTTGCTCCATCATCTCACTTGTTGTGCAGGTCATAAGATATGCCGACACTGACTCTTGTAGCCTTGGAGAGATTTATGAGACATTTGACAGTATGCTTGGGCAAATGAAGGATGCAATTAATAGCATGGACCCCAATATGGGATTTTATAAGCACGTTAGGCCCATTGTGATGCAACGGTGGAACACTATGAACACCCCACTTCATATGACAACCTACGCTCTAAATCCCAAATGATATGCAACTAGACCTGGGAGAGTGACTCCATATGATGATGAAAACGTGAAAGAAGGTTTCATAAAAGCCCTTGCAAAAATGTATACTAAGGAGGAGTCTAGCAAACTTAGGGCACAATGGCTACCTTTTATGAATCTTTGCGGCCCAACATTCCATAGACCAGAGGCGAGTATGGATAGAGCCACATTAGCTGAAAATGACCCCATTGGATAGTGGACATGGCATGGCAAGGATGCACCAAAAGTAAAAATGCTTGCCACTTAACTCCCTTCAAAGGTTACTAGTTCCTCTTGCAAAAAAGGAATTCGTCTACATATAGCTTCATTCAATTAGTTAAGAGGAATAGGCTTACCTATAGACAATCAGAGACGTTGGTGGCCCATGCATAGTGCCTTGCAGCTCTACAACCGACAGATTCTTGAGTATCGTTAAACTGCAGCTGCACGTTGGGATGTTGATCAAAAAGATACTACATAGGTTGATGAGGAGGGACATGATATATTTCTTGGGGTTCCATTGGATCGGGATGAGACAATCTCTAATAACGGTAGTGACTCCTACTCTGATTTTGATGTTGTTGTAGGAGACGATGATTGGGGACAGCTGCATATTTCTATATTTTGTCATTTTGTAGTTGAAACTTACAACCTTCAGGCATTTTGTTGTAATTTTTATATAATATATATGCACATTGTCAATGAACACAACTGAATTTTGTTAAAACTTCATAGGTTGATGAGGAGGGACATGATATATTTATTGGGGTTCCATTGGATCAGGATGAGATAATCTCTCATAATGGCAGTCACTCATACTCTGATTTTGATGTTGTGTGAGGAGCTGATGATTAGGGACAGCTGCATATTTCTATATTTTGTCATTTTGCAGTTGAAACTCACAACCTTTGGGCATTTTATTGGAAGTTTTATATAATATATATGCACATTGTCAATGAATGCAATTAAATTTTGTTAAAACTTAATCTATTTGTCACTTTCTACTAAATACAAAACTTAATTGAACTTTATTATTATGTGTTAAGGTTCTATGATGTATATGATGATTTCTTTATCAATCCATCATATGAATATAATGAAATTTTAATTTTTTTAAATTTTTCCCTATTGTTTTAAAATTTGTCACCTTGTCGTTCCCTAATCCCAGAAACTTGGGTAACAAAGAAAAATAACAAAGTTACCGGGTTCATCAATACCAGACCTCGATACTAGTCCTGGTCCAGTTCATCTTTGGGTTTGGCCAAGGTTCACACCCAGGTGAACCAGATCGTCTGGGACAAACCCAGGCATACCGGGGTGGATCCACGGCAAAGCGAGGCGAGTAGGCATGGAAAACAAGTTTTTTTTTTTGCAAATTTAACTTTTGGTGGAAGTCGTGAACCCTCTTTGTTTTTCCTAAATATTGTTTTGGTGGAATTCATAAACACGGATCATTTAAATAAGTTGTTAAATATAAGTAGTTGTCGGCAGAACTAGATCTACATAAGCATTCAGAAAAAAAGCTCCAATACTTTACACGGGAGCTTTATATTGTCATTATTTTCAGCTAACAATAAATTTTGTAGGAGACCACACCTTGTCCACCTTGCATAGTCACAACAGTTCATCGCGAAATGTTTTATTTAACAATGCCAAAGATTTAAGAATCATTTCTAATAGAATTTTACCATCTTCCTTGCTTCTTCCTTCACAAGAGGCATTGATTTTAAGTAATTAGTTTCTGATAAAGTTTACCCTATCTAAGAACTGTACAGTATAGATGGTCAGATAACTAGTATAAATTATAGATGTCTTGAATATATCTATCTGAAAAATGTCGAGAGATATCAATCTAGACAATTTGTAAGATTTTAGACTTCTCTAGAGTTTGCCCATGTGTGATGTAATAATAATCATCGTACTTAACCCTTCTCCAATACCCTTGTTCAAGTATTTGATCTGATATTATCTCTACTTTGCCTCTCGCTAAATGGTCAAATTTTTGAAGTATATGATGCTATGATGGTATGATCATGATGCTATGATTACAAGTTTATGGTGTTTTTGTTGTTTATATGATACTATGTGACATTCTAATCTTTATTCATGCTTCTAGGTTGCACACACACACACATAAATATATAAAATGTTTCCATTGCCTTTGTACAAACAAACTCAAACCCCATTTCAAAATTTTCCCATACTGGCAAACCGGTTCCTCGAACCCAAATCTAAACACGAACCTGAACCAACAACCTAGAAAAATAATAATAATATGTAAAAAAAGGAATAAGATGAAAAGAACTACAAAAATATTGTATAAAAATATATGTTATGATTGCATAATTATACATAAATAGCAAATGAAAAACATTTATATATAAAATAAATAAAAATTCAACTATGTAATGTCCCCTTTTGGGATTGCCCTAAATTTTGCCCTAGAAACACAAATTCCATTAAAATAAGAATTGTAAGATAGTTAGAGATAGAACTTTACCATTAAAATGTCTTTTAACAAGATAAATCCTCATTTAGGTCTCACAACCAAATCAAACAATATTGTATATGTATATTTAATTCATAAATCCAATTGTTTCTATTAGAAATAGTAATCACACATATGAGTACAAACATGTATAATCATCATAAGCCATGTTACATCTTTATTCATTACAATAGGTTTTCAAGGAGGGAGCACAATAGGTTGGCCCAAAGCAATCCTCACACTAAGCTCAAGAGTGGATATACCACCCCCCTTGTTCCCAAGTGATGGGCACATTGGACATCCATCATGGGGTGGTCTACCTTGTTAAGGAATTTGAATCTGAAGATATTATAAAACTAAGATGTTATAGATAGTTGATATTCGCTGTAGAATACAATTGCCGTTGTTATTGATTGATTCTACAACGAATATCAACTATTTATATTGAATCGAAAGTGTATCAACCATGAGCAGTCATGTCTTATCGTAAATGATGACTGTTGATAATATGCGGTTTGCTTAACACATTTGCAGATTAGTATAACTGTCGG
>MU227494.1:1192972-1210463 GCA_018584345.1 Thuja plicata | reverse complement strand
TTTGATATATTATATTAATATATATTATATATTTAATTTAATATATATTCTATATCCCATTATATATATATATATATAAAACAATTGTTATGTCGTTTAGTAAACACGAACGAACAATATTTTAACATACCTAGTGGGATGCTTGTGTTTGCCCTCCTAGTTCATGTCACCTTATTCATCTAATTATAACTATGATTTCTCCAACAATCAACCATCGTAGAGGTTGGAAAGGAAATTGCAATAGGGTACCTTGAAATCCTCCTATCTAAGCCCAAGAGTGGACACTCACCCTCTTGGCCCCAAGTGGCACGTACATCAGACATCCAGCATGGGGTGGTCTACTTAGATAGTCATCTCACATCTACTCCCCTTTCTTTCATTTCCTCCTCTCCTCCACATGATTGTCGGTGGGTTATAGATAGATTAATGATTTAGAATATGCATTTCATGTCATTTACTATATCAAACAAATAAGAAATTATATATTAGACAATATCTTCATGAGGCATACACTAAGCATGTATCTCATGCATACCATAGTTGAACAAGAATGCTATTGCCAGAATAAGTAATAACCTTTTATCTGATCTAAGCATGTATCTCATGTATACCATAGTTGAACAAGAATGCTATTGCCGGTAATAAGTACTAGTAGTAACCTCTGATCTGATCTTTGATATCTTTGAACTGCTCTGCTCATTATGAGCATCAATGCTAATTCCATTCCCTGCTTGATTGATACGCCTATATACTATTGTCGTGTAGTAAACTGACTGTTGCTTTATTTACATCATTGTCTCCTATTTAGGATAACCAATAATCATTGCTTTTAATATATTATTGTTGCTGCTCATTGCTCACTGCTTTTAAGACTTATCTCTGCTTCTATCTGCTGTATATCTTTCCATATTTCATTGAATTCCATCCTTTATATACCCTTTCATGCCTCTTTAAAGAGGTGACTCCTCCAAGAGAGACATCTCTCCAAGAGGTCAGTCTCCCTCAATAAAAAGGATTTAATTTAACTTGCAATCATTTTACCCCTTGGCAGGTCAGCCCTCTATAAGCAATTATTACTTATTTATTTTTGGAGAAGTTCGCGATCTTATTGAATGGGCTGTGCCTTGCAACCTGGTCGGTCGTTCCTTATGCCCTAGTCGGCCCTTCATTTAGCAAATCACTGTTATTACTTAGTAGAGGCTGCAATCTGAGTTGGGTGCATGACAGTCCGCCCTTCCCAAGTTTTCTTGTCCTCGAGCTATTTAAATTTGGATGACCAACAAGGGAGTGCTCAATATGATCTTACATTAAAATGGTTTGATCTTTTTGCTTTTCATAAAAATCTGTCATGCAATTCACTTCCACTGTGCTACCTTGATATTATCTAAAGGGATATATCTGTCTTTAATTTAAATGTGAATTATCTCAACCAATGGTTGGAAATTTGCAAGGTTTGTAATATTAAGACAAGTTTCTTTCACTTGCATAATGTCACGGATATCTCCTTGAATATTAAGATGAGAATTAGAAGCATGACACACATCTAGAATGTTGTGTGTATTAAGAATGGACCATGTGCACCTCATTTTTAATTTGAATGCAAGAATATGGATCTAGAAACGGTTATAAGTACTCACAAATGGAATAACTTGCAGGAAACGCATCAAACATAAGGCATACATTAGGAAAGCATGCACACCCATGAAGTAACCATGCTGAAAACACCTCAAACATGAAGCAAACATATAAATTCACAGAAGATGTGAAGCATGTCCATAAATACAAATTTAGTCCCGAGCCATTATCAATTAAAGGTGAATTTGTCTAACTGATAATTTGTGAAAGGGTGTTGCCTAAGGAATGCATGTTCCAGCAGGGTCTATGAAGTAATTGAACCTTACCATTAATCAAAGTATTGGGCATGCACTGAAAAAGGTCATCCTAGTGGATTAGGAATGTAAGCATTCTTTCCTTGATCGGTAAGACAATGCATTCGACATCAAGGACAGCAAGTCCTATCAAGGTTGAGAAGGACCAAAAGAGTCGTGAACTCTTATACAAGCTTGGTGGTGACATTGAGAGCACGAAGTGCTGTGCTTGCATTGATAAAACCTTGGCCAAGATGGTGCTATGCAATGGTGTAGTAACCAGCAGTCACTTGAACCAATAGGGCATGTCTAGTCAAGAAGGTCATTCTCATAGGCAAGGAACTCTAGAGGGAGTGACTGGCTAAGACAGTTGTGGGTTCTAAACACCAAGTCTCGGATGGCATGAAAGATTGGATCCTGTTTTCGCGCCTCTCGTGTAGGGCCGAGCCAATTCTGAAAGGAAGTTGTGTGGGAGACCAAATGGTCAAAGGTTGGGAGGCAAAGCCTCTGATGATGCTCTCCCTCTCCTAGATATTTATCAAGAGCAATTGCAGAAAGAAAAAAACAAGAGCAAACACTTATATCAGGTTCTATGATTCGTGTTATGTTAGTTAATTTTGTTATTGAATTCTTTCTTTCAGTTAAACGATACTTGAATAGTTAGTTACTTCATTTTCATGTGAAGGTAGTTAGATGAATGTATATAGTAAATATCTTTTACTTCAGTTAGTTAAATGAACTTTGCTGTTATTGTGTTCATGTGAAAAGGAAAATAGTTTCCTTTTGTTAATGTGAGTTTAAAGAAAATTTAATTTCCTGAGATTTATAGGGTTCTTGTGAACCACTACTCATGAAACATGGGTCAATGAGTTTGACTCAAAAAACTACACAGTTAAATCCTGATAGCAATATCACACTTCCTAAGATTTGTTCGTTATTTGTTAATATTATCTGGTAGTTGGGTTTAGCATGTTACAGTGACAGTATTATAATAGAAATTAAAATAATCATGACAACATGACAGCAACAACTGTAGCATAACAGCAATATATATATCATGATTCAAATGCATAGTTGATGATATAAGTTGTATAACAATTAACACCAACAGCAAAAATATGGATTCCTGATCTCATTGTTCAAAAAAGTGACAAACTTCAAAATTCTTGATATGGTATTAAAGGTGTATTTGCCATAGTCTAGTACAGTGTGATATTATGTCCCCAAAAAATGGCCCTTGAACTGCCATCCCCAAAACACGTTCCCTGCTGTCCCCCCATCCCTATCCACAAAACAGTGGAAGATAGATTTATATGCATATGGCCTACAAATAAATAAGAATAAGGTAGTGCAAACATTTAACCCACAAGTTACCATTTTGATCTACAACTTAGGATTATGCATATTATAAGTCGGTGATTCTGTAACCTAATTATATCATAATGTTATGCAAATGTTTACATATAATTGACACCTCCCATCCATCAAATAAACAAGAAAGCAATCAAATTGGTAGTTATGGAAGTCCCTTGTAGAGCTCAGCCTTTAAAAGAAATTGCTCCTCAAAGGTGAAGGGATAAACACCTCTTATCTAGATAATGGGGAAAGTGTTTATCATGTGATCACTTAGTAATTTTGAATGCAGAATGAAACCTTATAGAATAATAGAATTGATGGACAATTGGAAATTGCATAAAGTGATTTGAAATGAATAAAAGAAACACCATGATATCTAACAGAGAGGTAGGGGCTCAGACTCCAAAGGTAGCTTAGGTTATCTAAGAAGACTGATCTAAGAGGCAGAAATGAATAAAAGAAACACCATGATATCTAACAGAGAGGTAGGGGCTCAGACTCCAAAGGTAGCTTAGGTTATCTAAGAAGACTGATCTAAGAGGCATATTCCATGGGTTGCACTTCTGTTCCATTGATTTTACACCTGCTTCCTTTCCTATTCTGTCTCTCTTGAATTAAGGATTGCTAAAGCTACAATAATACAGTTAAATCGGACCATAATGTGGAGACAAAAATATTTACCAACTGGTGCAACAACAAAGTCAAAGGCAGAATGAGACAGAAGAGATAGACCAACCATGCAATAGAGTATGTGCAAGATGCTAAGAAGCTGTCCACAACAGTCATCAAAATTTTCAAAATTGTCAAACTTTTAATAATGACAGGGGTCAAAATAACAAAGGGGAAATTGGACCAAGGCCCTGAGATAACAAATCCAAAATGAACTAGGAATGTTTAAAATTCTATGATCATCTTTTGTAATGTAATCCTGTGTCACTAGAAACAGCATATAGATTTTGCAGCAGTAAACAGGAATATAAATCATGTCCTGGTTGGCAAGCTATATATTGGCTAGTAAATTGTCAACATTTTGTAGTGATGATTTTTAAGAGATTAATGTACGAGAAAATGGAACAAGCCTCTGAAATGAAATATGGCTATATCACATGGAAAAAACTGGCTTTCACAGTGCAGCTTTTGTAAACTGCTGCAATTAACTAGATGTTTACCCCAAAAAAAAGCAAACAAAATTAAAAAAAGATAAAGCATTATTCAAATAATCAGTATTTTCAATTTTGGTTCTTCCAAAGTCCATAATAACAATGGAACGAGTTTCTGGAAAGACCTGTAAACCAAATTCAAGAACAAAATGTTTCAGATCACCCTTCATGATCCATCATTAGGACCAAAGGATCACAAAGGGTGATCAGAAACATGAATGATCTTAAATCTGGTTCATGGGTTTTTCCATAATCTCTTCAAATACTATCGAATAGTGCATAAATTGACAGAATTTGCATTTAAAAAGTGCTTTAACCATCACTCCCCTGTAACAGTGAAGAGTAGAGACTTACCACACTTTCAGGAACTCCTGGTGGTGGAAGTGGCAAATTTCTCGGAGGTGCACCTCGATCAAATGACCTTTTATCAAACCTCCATTCCCCTATTTTTCCATATGTCAACTTACCCTAATATAGGCAATGAACCCAATGAGTTAGAGTCAAATTGTAAGAGATACCCATGACCTGAATAGATTTCCTCCAATGCTTCCAGTGCAATGTGGAATCAGACTTCCCACAAAACTAGTTCTCCATTCAACTATTGAAAGTTAGACCATTGTTTAACGGAATCAAGAGTACTGTAAAATGAAACAAACAATGGAAAAGCAACAAATACCTTCATGTCATAGTCACATCCATAAGTATAATGGATGATGAACTTCTCAGCAACCTCCAGATCCCAAGGGGGCTGATTTCAGAGGCAATTATATACCAGTAAGAAGAACAGTTAAACTGGCAAAGACAAATCCTACTTTACATATGTGCGTCCATCCATCTATCATAAACGGGACATCAGACCTAAAGGTTTCTTTCAAAAATGCCGTTATCTGGACAAACGCTTCAATAGCTTTTATGCAATTTACTAGAAAAGCTTTGAAAAAAAATTAGTAGCTACTATTCAAAATTAAAATGGAAGTGGAAAAAGATTGACACCTGAATCATAAAATCTGTACGAAGGGCATGTTGCACCCCATGCAATGCTGATGCAATTGCATAACCATACCTGTAAAATAAGAGTAAATGAATGAAAAAGAAACACTGAAAAGTTCACACATGATAAACAAAGCTTAACTTCTAAACTGAAAATGTATTTTCCCAAGGAGAATGGTCTTACATCTCAAGAACCCATCCAAAAGCTTTGTCGGCCTCTGGATCCATCTTCATTGCCAATGAGACATTTAACCATGTAGGTGCAATCTTCTCTAGAGATTCCTAAGTATTCACACAATCGGGTCTCAAGATCCAAATACTCTCATTTGAATTTCTTATTCTAACATATAAAGCATTTCATTCATATTTGAAGACTGCATAACATCAACTAATTGAAGGTATTTCAGTCACATATAAAGACCATGTAAAATGAGTGTGATTTTCATGTAAAAACTGAATGGCCTGGAAAGCATGCTTTTGGAAATGCCAATGAAAAATTGTAATGTCTACTATTCAATTAGCGTTGACATGCTAATTTAAAAGAGAATTAGTACATACCTTTTTGATAATGACAGGAGAGTTTCCTATGGGATCAATCTTTGTAATAGAACCTTTGTCTTCTGGGAAGAACTTCCGAATGACCTTCTCATATTTTGCAGGTGTTATGTAAAAGAAAGGAAAGGCTGCTGACAAAGAGCCTTTTGCTAAATTTGGAATTGGCTTGACAATGATATGGTCAGGCTCTGCCATCAATATGTACCTATCAAAAACACATCAGTTCTTATTTATCTCTCCATCTGTGAGCATCCCATGTGAGCCAAGAAATCCATTTCACATTTTTTAGAAGTGTAAGCACTTATTTTCAGAAGGAAAGCCTAATGTCATATGTTGCCAATACTAGACCTTTGAAAATGCATTTTATTGCATTGAAAATTTGAAATAAACTATTATATGCCAGGCCATCAAAACTAATAGTCAGATAAGCTCAATTTTCCATGGCCCACTTACTTTTCTTTAATGTCAGCCTGGCTCAGCCACTGCACAAAAGCCCATGGTCTATTCAATACAACATAACCCTGGAGACAAATAACAAACAATTTACTAATTAGTTTAAACAGTTCATCTTTAGGTGCCATAAAGACCAAAACTCCCTAGGGGAATTCCTCAAAGCCCCTGGCACCCACACAACCCCCTTTACAATTTCACTTACTCTCCATTTTCAGTAATTATCGCTATCTAATTTCAGTAGATTACACTCTACTCACAATAACAATTGGGAAAATCAATTGCAAAAGGCAAAACAAAAAAAAACAGACCAGTGAGGATGGGCTTACAAATAAATGGATCATCCCTGATCTTAATAAAACAATGACAAAATGAATTCAAGTTTTAAAAACCCTTGCCATCCAGCTAATCCCTTGTACCCTTTTAGTTATCCTCCACTCCAAATAATCATTAGACAACTCTAAGAGGATTTTTCCAATTTGCATGTGATCAGCTCTGGGAAGATTAAAAAAACGGAGAAGTGCTTGACTTAAGTGGGTACTCCCTGCTTTAAATTCAATGAAATTAAATGAATATGATTTCTCAAGCCCACTATTACCAAATAGGTGTCACCTGTTTTCAGTGAGTTCACTTAGCTTACAATCTAGTCTGCGAAAATTAATCATAACGTGCTTGAATTTTGAGTGGCTCCTTCGTGCTCTCAATAAAACAATGAAAAATAAAAACCGGATCCTCAAATTTCTTGCCACCCACATAAACCCGTCCAACCTATCATTTACTCGGCAGCTCAAATAATCATTTATAGACAGTTCCCATAGGATTTCACTTAACTTACAATCATAACTGGGAAAAAAAACCCAAACATTTTAAAAATCGGTAAAAATAATGCTTGAAATATGAGTGGGTCTTCTTTGTTCTTAATAAAACAAATAACGTTTACATCTTACTTGAATTCCCTTCAACCCAAATAAACCATTTTCCCTATCGATTACTCTCCACCTAGTAACCATTTATTAACAATTTTCAAGTAAAATTTTCACTTTGTAATCAGGCCAACAAAAAATTAATAACAAACAAAATAGTGAAAATGTAATGTCTCGAATTCTAGTTATGAGGGTGTCTGAGTCATTTTTCGTTTTCTAGCAGTGGGCAGGATTTCAGAGTTTCTCATACTGTCATGCCTTTCATTCCCCACACCCCCATTTCCCATTTCCCCCACATTTCAAAATCTGGAGCTTCCCTCTCTCAGCATCCCTTTCCTTAGTCCCCTGTACCACCATTTCCCACTTCCTTCCTGCATCAGGTATCCCCAAAGCCTGGTACCCACTTCTCCTAGCATTGGGAATCTCTGAAGCCCAATCCCCATCAGCTTGCCACTATGCCTCTCTAGACCCACAAATAGCATCCCCTAGCACCCTACCATCCTTTCATTCCATTCCCGGAACCCTACACTTCAGCCCTACAGAGAACATAATAACAACATAACAACATACCAAATGGAAACACTTTTGAGCAACATCCCAACTTACCATTGCATCCTCTTGCTATGCATTTCTTCAGTCCACAGCTTTCTGGAATTCCTTTCCTTGGAATCTTATTGTTTATCAACTTCAAGCAAAGAGCTTCATCGATCAACGTGGCTGACCAGAGACACCATTAATGGCCCCAAATTTGAATGTGATAAAATGGCAGGAAAATTTCAAATATATCTTAAAACGTGTGGGCCCATGCTAGGACTTCAACCTCTGTATAAGACACGCAGCTTCATCAATTTGCACCTTTTAGCCATCATATCAACAAATCCTAATGTCACGCACTTGTGTTCACTTGTTGGATTTGAAGATGAAACCCCTTTGGTCTTTTGAGATGACTTCATTCAAAGATTGCATTGGTGCTGAAGATTCAGTATTTTCTGTTGTATTCCAGCTTTTTGCCACGTATGAGATTAATACAAATCTGCTCCAGTATATTCATTAACTTCCAGTTTTGTGTGTGCTAATTGTTTTATTTGTTGTGGATGTTTCAAATCTAATACATTTCATTTGAATATTTTTTATGGGCATTCTAGATCTAAGTAATTTACTGTCTTTTATATAAATATTTAGCTGAGGGCTATTAAAGAGTAAATGTCCTTGAAACTTGTATAGATTCTTTCCTTTATTAATAAAACAATGAAATAAAATGAAAGTGGATACACAAATCCCCTGTTGCCAATAAAATCTCTTTCATCTTTTCAATTATCCTCCACCCATACTCAAGAAAAACTTTGACTTGGCTTGAAATCATGTCTGTGAATATTAGTCACTAACAAACTGCGGACCAGTTAGGACAAACGATTAAAACTTAAGGGGATCCATCCCGGTCTTGCCAAAAAAATGAAATAAATGAATGCGGCCCCTCATATTTCCCTACTACCTCCATAAAGCCTTTCACCCTCTCAATTATTCTCCACCCCGAATAATCATCTCTAAACATTTTCAGGGGGTTCCATTCTGTTTACAATCAGGTATCAAAAATACAGAGCAGAGAGGGAAAAGGCTTTAAGCTTCAGTGGGACTTCCCTGCTCCACATAATCCATTCTTCCCTATCAATTACCCTTTACACAAAATAATCTAATGACAAGTTTCAGAGTGCAGGAAAGGAAGAGAAACAGTAAAGTGAGGAACAACTGGCTCCTCATTTCTCTTCATCAAACAATAAACTAAAACTCTCTGCTAACCACATAACCATTTTTACTCGAACAATTACTCTCCACCCCAAACAAACATCATTGCACAAATTTCATAAAACTTCACTCTTAGTACAACCGGGTCTGGGAAAAGTACTTACAAAACTTGGAAGGGTAAGTGGTTTTACCTTATCGCTCACCCTTCACCGGGACCAATCATACTGAACGAATTTACATGAAACTCATTGTACGAATCAGGTCTAAGAAAAAGATAATAAGATTTTATGAGGATCCTCCCTAGTAGTCTTAAACAATGAAACAAAATTCCCTGCTACCCACACAGCCACTCTTACCCTATCACTCGCTCTCGACCCCACATAATCAATTTTCATGGAATTTCAATCTGCCTTAAATCCATTTTCTTCATAAAACAGTGAAATTCAAAACAAAACCAATGTACGACTTACTTGATCTTTTCCTTGAGGAAGTGGGTCCACTACATATGTCGGGATCTCATCCATGAGGTTATCAGGCCTTCCAGAATGAAGTACTCTGGTGAATCCCCCCATGTCTGATCCAGGCCTCTTACTCTGCTTCTTGTACCAATAGTACATGACTCTGCATTGCCATTTATTGTAGGCAGAGTCTGTTGCAGTGACTGCGGTGTGAAAGAGCCTCTCTTCATTGGGTTTCCTGATTATGGAATATGATTCATCTTCAATGCTTGGATTTTGGTGAACAGCACTGGTAGTTGTGACAATGTTGTATGTGATTAGAGCTACTATCAGAGTCAGCAGCAAGGAATACAGGATGCTTTCAAAAGCCATCCCTAACTCCTAGAAAAAAATGTCAATTGTTTTTATTTCAGTTGCCCTGCACACAATTCATGGCATTTGTAGCTCGATCATTTCACCACCAAATACAAGTTGACTTGGTATTCTCCTTTTAAATAGCCTCAGTTAAGACTGGAATCTGCCTGTCAGCATTTCCTTCAACTATTTCCATCAGTTTTCCAGGAAAAATATGTAGCCTTAATTAATAATTACAGTAAATAGGGCATTTTGGGTGGTGCGTAGACAATGTTAGCCTATTTGTTGTCTGTGAGAATAAATCGACAAATATTTTTTATTGTCTTAACGAAGACCACGTCTAGTAATTTCAGTGTAGGGCAAGGTGTAATGGACAAATGTGTATGCCTTACTGTTTTAGCACGTCGTTTTAGTTGTTGTTGTGTGTGTATTGTAAACTGGTAGTCCTACAATTCAATTTAATTTATTTGCACATTAAATCATTTTAATTTTGAATTTAGTATTAAGATTTTTTATTTTTTAAATATAAATTTTGTTAGATAAAAGTTAGCTTTTAAATTTAGAAGTTTAATTTTTCATTTTATATGTTGATTTTTTTAAGTGAATATTATTTTAATCATGCATATATCAATTGTTGTTTTGGATTTAGTTTGGAGGATTTTTTGCATCAACGTTTCGGATCACAAAATTATTCTACACGACTAAATGGAGAAACAAAAGATACATGTCATGTGATGTGGACTATGAAAATCTAGTCTCTTTGATTCACATATCGTGACATGAATTTATCACCTTAGTTCATAAGATAAGCAATCTTCCATATAGTAAAAGTCAAATTTACATCTTTGTAGTCATTTTTCACACCATTTGGACAAATATTACATCTTTTTTGTCACATTTCATAAACATAATTGTGTTTGTCATTCCATTTGGACGAATACAATATTTCATGTTCAATATAATAACAAGAGGAATCATGAAAGATGTCTTTGATTGTAGAAACACAAAGATGACTTCACATTTCTTCATATTTGTCTCATCAATCATTCTTTTAATATTAATCAAATATTTTTATAATTTAATTAAGCTAACATCACTTCCCTCTTTTTCGTTATTTCAAATTTGTATCTTCCCTCCAAATTCATAATTAATTAATTAATTTTTAATTTTTAAATTTTTTATTTTCTTTTCTTTCACATTAGTTAAATAGTTTCTAAAATTATTTAATTATTTCCCCTTTCATCATTTTACTAATTTGTTTTATCTATTTTATTAAATAATTTTATATTATTTAATTAAAATATAAGCTAAATATCCACTCACAATTTTATATTTTCATCTCTAATTTTCTATCTTGAAAACTTGATCCATCTCTTCAACTGAATATTCTTCTATTTAAAATATTTTTCCCATCTCTTCGATTAATTATTCCTCATTTTAGTATCTTCTTCTCTCTTCACTTACTCTAAATAGAAACTAGTGTGTACATTTATTTATCACTTAAAATTAATAATTAATCATTATTTTCTCAAATCTCTTAACTGATATTTTTTTATTTTCAACCTAGTTAACTTAGCTCTTCAACCTCATCTCCATCTCGAAAATTTGTAAAGTCAATCTTCATCTAGTCTCGTTCTTTACCCACAATCTTTGAGCTTTCATGCAATCATATTGTTGTGTGCTTTTGCTAAAGATCTAAGAGCAACAATATCATCATACATTTGAATAGACCTTTGAGAAACAATGGAGTTAAACAAGAATTTTTGCATCCAGGTATAACTTATTTGTTTCTTTTCTTTTATGCATTTGTATTGATGATTTGATCTGATTGTGAGATAGAAAGTTTTTGTGATTAAATTTGTTTAATGTCTCACCATTTTTATTTCATATCTATATTTTGGCATGCCTAGTGGGACCCATGTAAAGGATTTACTAACGTTTTTGGGTGAATTGAATGTTTTTGAAGCCACAAGTACAAATTTGCATAATTGTTGACTATTTATGTTCAATTGTTCACTATTTCTACATAATTGTTCATTGTTTCTACACAATCGCACATTGTTTTTGCATAATTGCTCATTGTTTATGTACAATTGTTATCAAAAACTATGAAATTGTTCATTGCTTATGTACAATTGTTACCCAAAACTATGAATTTGTTTTATATTTTCATGTTTATGCTTTGGATTTTTTTTGGTAGGTACAAGTATGTGCAACTCTAGCCCATTTTTGTGCAATTATCAAGTGTTTCTACTCAATTGCAAGGTATACTTGTGCAACTATGTGTTATTTATGTGTAATTGCTTCACATTTTTTTACATTTATTAATTGCTTCACATTTTTGTACATTTATGTGTTATTTATTATTTTTGTACATTTTTTAAGCTAACTAGATTTGAGATCTTGGTGGCTGACTCCTACTAAGTGCAATAGATTAATGCTAATAGCTTGATGCACACAGTTCAATGGACTAATGGGTCCTCTATAAAGTAATGTATCCACTTAGAAGGGTTCATTTGATTATCAATAATGGATTTGTCTTCTTGGATGATGTTGGCACTATATGTGCACCTACGAGCTCCCTAAGTTATCTATCAATTGCATATAGGAAACTAACTAAATTCAACAAAGTAAACGTAAAATAAAAATGTTAGAAATAAATCTATCAACGTGTTACATCCTTTTTTCTGTGTTGGTTCACTAATGGGTAAAAGTACAAACCTGTGTCAGACTTTTATACAGGAAAAGACTAACATCACCAAAATTGTTTAACTTCAACGACACAAAAGTGACATTTCTATTTGGAATTTGAAGATAATGTAAACTGATGAAATGTGTTAAACTAGATAAAGTTTATGCCTATTATTTTTTTTAAAAAAAAAATTGAACAAGAATTGATATGTTTTTTTCAATTTTTAAATTCCATTTTTCAATTGTTGAACAATACTACAAATCAGAGGGTCTACCTCCCACCAAAAACCTATATGTAAATAATATTTTTTTCCTTTGATTTTGAAATATGTTTTAGATGGCATATGCAGCGAGTGCAAAAAAAAATGTTTTTTGATGTATATTTTATCCGTTATAACAATTCAAGGTCGAACTTACCCGAAATCGACAATTTCCGTCTCCCACCTTATTTTCCCTATCAAATCTATACCAATCCCCCAAAAAATTATACATTCTTGAATAGGACTCTCTCCTCTAGTGTTCCATATAATTTTTAAATTTTTCCGATATGATTTACTATTTCTTTTTCTGAATCAGCGTCTTCTTGAATGTCAATATACCTACTTGCAGTATTTTGTAATTTTAATATACTAGTTCTAATCAAAATACTATAAATATTATATGACCATATTAGTGACTCCGAGCTCTACAAAAGGGTATTTTTAGTTTTTTCAGAAAGTGCATTTTTGATGGAGAAACCAGATGCAAAAGTTGAAAGTTCTGCAAATTTGTAAATTTTGGTGACTTGGTTGCCACATGCCATGCCACATAGGATGACTCGGCTGAGTAGGACTTGACCGACTAGGCTTCAATCGAAGCCTAATTGGTTGAATCATAATTTGTCGAGTCCTAGTCAGTGTTGGCCGACCCACGAGCAGTCGCATGGGCAAGCGACTGCTTGCTTTATCCTCATATATATGAAGAATAGTTTTTTATCTTTTTAAAAACAAAAAATAAATAAAAGTATCTATTTATTTTTATGCAAGCTCAATCGAGGAGGCATTTTTTCTGAAGAAGGCAATTGTTTTTTGAAAGAGGCAATTTTTTCTTGAACGAGGCAATTTTTTTCTTGAACGAGGCAATTTTTTCCCATAAGGATTATTAAAGCAATTTTTGGATTATGAATTTCAATACTTTGTGCAATGGGGAATGAAAGGAATAGAGAAAAAAGTATGATCGAATAAGGGATGAGGAAATGAAAGGTCATACAAAATGTAATCAAGAGAAACTTGTTGATATTGAAGAAGAACATGTTGATGTTGAAGAAGATACAACTCAAGTAGGGGAAGAAATTGGTAGTAGTCAAAGTAGAAATATTTCTTCTGCCATGAAAAATTTGATGGAGATGAATGAGGATTCTCTTTTAGTCAAATTTCATCTGAACACATGGTACCTGAAAGCACAATTAAATTGCATTGCAAAAACATGTGGGAGGAATATTTTGAAAAGAAGTTTGTGGTTAGAAAACACAATTATGTTCCAAGTTATTCAGGAAAAGAGAAATGGCTCTTGTTTTGCATTTGTTGGGTGTTGATAATAGGAAAAGCCCAGGAGGTCATGTAAAAGAAACAATAGTTGAAAAATTGCAAGATGCATTGAACCTTATTAATACCACAAGTCAAGGAGTTTTATCAAGTGTTGCACAAAGAGCATTGATGACTACAATTTATAGTAAGAGGTTGTCACATAGAAGACAAGTTCAAGCCATTTTTGAATTACTGAATGTATCTATAAAAATTGTTCAAAGATATAAAAGGAAGAGAAATTTGTTAGATAAAACACTGAAAAGAATTGGATAAATATTTGTAGACTTCTTCGAAAAGATAGAATTTCTAAAGATGTAAAAAGATAGGTCATTTAATATTGGACCAACCACTCTTGTGTTTCTTCCAATAGAAGGGACACTATACAAATGGAAGATGAAGAGATCGGTATGAAAGTTCAACATCCAAAACATTTTGTAGGTACAACATCCAAAACATTTTGTAGGTACAACATAAAGTGAACTGTTTGAAACATTCAAGCAATAATTTTTCAGATTTTAAAATATGTCAGAGAATGTTTGAGAGGTTGTGCCCTTGCTTTGTACACATAAATAAGGTACATGAAACTTGTTGTCAAAATTGTGTTGAGTTTTATCTATACTTTCAATCATATAAAAAAAAGTTATGGCAGTACTTAATCCAAATAATGTCATCCCTAGAAGTATGACACAATTTTTGAAGTCTATTTTATGTGATAAATCAGAAGGTTCAGATGAGTTCAATGTACAGTGTATAAAAAGTGCATACGTTCATTGTGGAGATTCACAAAAATTTCCATTACAAATTGATAATATTGGTGTTTCAACGTTAGTTTTGTGGAAGAGATTTGAATATGAGACCTATTGAACTAAGACAGGAGATGAATCCAAAAAAATGCATTGAAGGAGAGTGAATTGCCCCACGTTGAGTTTATGACCAAATTTTGTGGTATCATTTATCCACATATCCACAGTTTAATTATTTCATAGATTATTTTCCACCTGGTTGTATTCTTTCAATTGTAGATTTCTCTGAGAACTATATATTTGCCCCTCAATCACAGATTCAAGCTCAATATTATCATTTTGATGAAGTTGCAATATTTGTATAAGTGAGCTATAGACACGCATAATTTTATTTGAGTGGTGTAGAAAGTACCGATCCAAATGATAACATTATCATCAAGGAGGTTCATTTCTATATCAGCGATGATAACGTTCATGATAGGAGCTAAGTGGCACATTATTTTGCAATGTTTTTAGAATATATTGTGAATCGCGGGATAAATGCTTCACAACACTAGATTTGGTCTGATGGTTGTGTAGGTAAGTCCATGTACTTCAATTCATTTTCATTGTCATTTAAGTTAGTATTTACTTTTAATTGATTACATACATGTATACTTGACTTTATCCCAAGATAATTTAAGTCTACAAAAGCCTCTAATTGGCTATTCATGCAACACGCTCGACTCAATGTTAAGTTTCTGTGGAACTTCTTTGAAAGTGGACATGGCAAAGGAGAGAATGATGGAGCAAGAGTATGTGTGGAGTGTGCACTTCGTCAACATGAACTTGTAGATACAAATTGTTTTCAATGTTTATATCTATTTCTTAATATCATTTCAAAATAAATGCACATAAATGGTGTTTAATGTTTATATATATTTCTTTTATGTAGGTAACAACATAGAGAATTCAAAGAGAATTGTTGAATGGTGCCAAAGTTATTTTGCTAGTCGGAAAACAACATACAACAAACGTTATTTTTGGGAAGTGAAAGGTAAAATATTTTGTTCAAATTCTTTTAAAATTTCATCAGGTGTATTTCACTTTTATCATAACTATTGATCTAAAAATGTGCAAATTTTATTTCATATTTATAATAGATATTAATCAATCTAATCCTTACAATTGTCAAACAATTGTTGGTATTAGAAGTTTACATCAAGTGATGACTATAGAAAACCACAAGCCTTCATTGATTCAAGTCAAAGAAAAATCATGTTTTTGTGTTGACTGCGTTGAGGACAATGCAATGAGTCAATGCGAGAAGATTGCAAATGGATATATTTCGCAATGGGATATGAAAGACTTAATCAGAATGCCTCCTTTTGAAGACGATGGCAATGACATAGACATTCATGATCCTATATATTCAATTAATTATGAACGTGTTTTTTATTTAGTTGTTACAAGTGTGTGTGTGTGTGTGTGTGTGTGTGTGTGTGTGTGTGTGTGTGTGTGTGGGCGCGCATACATGTTCTTTTATTTTATTTTAATTTATCACAAGTGATGTTCAAATTTTATATTAAACTTGTATTTTTAATTTATGGGATCCATGTGTATGTGGAAGGTGTAGACTATTATCTACTAAGATGCACTAAAGAAAAATACAAATTGCTAGAAGAAATTATAGATGGTGATGGACACTCATATCCAACTGGTTCAGTTGTTATTAAAGGCACGTGTTATCAGAAAATGAAGATAAACAATAATGGTATTTAATTTATTGAATACATGTTTGGGAAAAAACTTCTACATTACAGTCACTTGGTTATAGCGGCAAAGTTGCAATTTGAGACATTGCCAAAAAAAGGATGTGGCAGCCAAAAGTGGAGGTTTCCTATTGAAGAACATGAAAGTTTTTTGGAGATAATAAAATATAGAGAGGATCCAGACTATATGTATCACCTGAGCTTTAGGCTAATATTATATTTGTAGCTTTTACTTTCATATTTGAACTAGAGTTTGAACTCATATTTAATTTTAACTATATATATCCGGTGCTTTAGGCTAATCTTATTTTTGTAGCTTGTACTTTCATATTTGAACTAGAGTTTGAACTCATATATATATATATATATATATGCTTTGATGGTTCAATGATTTTGATATATATAGTTATGCATGCTTGGTTCAATGTGTTTATGTATGCTTTGATGGTTCAATGGTTTTAATTTATAGTTATAAATACTTTTATGTATGCTTTGATGACCCAATGGTTTTGATATATAGTTATAAATGCTTGTATGTATGTTGTTATGTATGCTTTTATGTATGTCCCCTTAATACATCTTCCTAAGACATCCCCTTTAGATATTATAACTTTAGATCCCCTTAAGACATTGTAAATTTAGATCCCTTTAAGACATCATAACTTTAGATCCCCTTAAGTGATGCAGAGGGTTTGACAATCTAGAACTTTTCCTCACTCCAAGGTGCTTGTTTGACTAATCCAACCATCCAATGGTTGTTATTTGTTGGATCTTACTTTAATTAGGATATCCAAGACCCTCTCTACCAACTTCTCCTCTAAGGTATAGTTGGTTTTTAGAAGACTCGAAGATTTCTAAGCTTAACTAGTCCAACTAGTTAACCA
>MU227494.1:1181494-1192704 GCA_018584345.1 Thuja plicata | reverse complement strand
TCAGAATCCAAAACCCTGACCTCTGAAAGCACTCATAGCACTAGTTTCTTGCAGGCCCTAGATTTCAACCTATTAATTAGGCCTCTGGACCAGTCAGCAATAATAATTCATAAAATGATCCCCAATATTTGATTCTCCTCCTTCCACCTTCAAATCCTCTTAGGAGACCAACTAGGGCATCTGAAAATGCCACTAAGTCTTTCCCAAAAGGTTATGAGTGCTTACTCAAATTCTTTCTTCTCCCTGTCCTGGCTCACCTAGTTTCACCAGTCAACCATAGGGTTTCACTTTTGGCCTAGGAAACCAATTGAAACAACAAGAAAAAAAATCAAAATCCTACCTAAAAACTCTAACCCTGCTTCCCCCATGGTTTTAGACAATTCCGCCACAGGGTTCTTAGGTTAGAGTCATTCTTAGCTAGGGTACATTGTATTGTCTCTGTCAGACCAGTGACCTATAAAATCCTCTAACTTTACACTACAAAAACTTGAAATAAAACTATATACTGAACATGAAAGCTGAAAGGAAACACTACACTCCCATGGATCCCAATCACCTATGCCAATCTGTACACAGATGTACAGTAGCAAAGATACAGTGCAAATTATTGAAATGCAGATACAGTCATTCGTACAGGGGTGTCAGAAGTAAATATTTCAATCCAAAATCTCATTAACCTTCTCCAAACATTGAGTCCATTCTCATATACTGACAATGGGTTAGTTACAACCAATCTAACTACATTTTGCAAATTCTTGCAAATGTTGCTCAAGCAACTTTCAAAGTTGCTAGCAACATTTTGTGTTTTGAGCATTTTGACCTTGTTTGTCAACTCGATGATTGATGTTGACTTCTAAGACCCAAAATAGGATATGTAGGGTCCCAAAACACACCTCTAACCCATATTGCACTAAAATGGAAACTTTACACTATTTGAAGTCAAAATAGACCCAAAACACCTAATGAGCACTAAGGCTCTTACAAGCATGAAGTTAAACTATCATTGCATCCAACCCCTTGGGTATTATTCTAACACACACACACAAACACCTAAAACAACCTTAAACAACACTAAAACATCAAATAGGGAGGTGCCCTGCACCATACTCCCCTAGACAAAATAACTCAAGTCCCTTGAATTAGGAGGTCTTCAATGGTGACCCCATGTTTCAGAATGTCTAGCTCTGTCATCCAAGTGGCCCCAGCTTCAGGTAGTCCTTGCCATTTGATGAGTTACTCCTTGTAGTTACCTTTCCTTGTCTTCTTTACCACTTTAGAATCCAAAACACTTTCCAATTGCAAGGGCTTTGGGGTAGGTAGGTCTTTCACCCAATCATCATCCTCCAAATCTGCAAGTGTAGACTGACCTATGTTTAGTGATGATCCCTCATAAGGGTACAAGTCACAAACATTAAAAATGGGTGAAATCCCCAAATCAGGAGGCAACTCCACTTCATAGGCATTCTTTCCATACTTATGAAAAATCTTCAGTGGCCCTATCTTTTTCATGAGTAGTTTAGTAGGCTAACCCTTGGGTAACCTTTCCTTCCTAAGATAGGCTAGTACTAGATCCCCAAACTTGAACTGCAAGTCTCTTCTAGTCTGATCATCTTTGGTTTTGTACTTATCCACTTGCTTTTGTAAAATCTTATTGACTTGATCATGCAGGTCCTTCATCTGTTCAGCAAATGACTCTCCTTGGGCACTCCTCTTGTCCTTCAAATTGAGATCTCTCAATTCCAAGATCCCTCTAGGATTGACCCCGTACACTATCTCAAAGGGTCTCTTACCTGTACTCCTATTAATGGATTCATTATAGGAAAACTCTTCTTTCCCTATGATGTGATCCAATGACTATCCATGTTGTTTAGTTAAGCACCTTAGCAAATTCCAAAGTGACCTGTTGACTACCTCCATTTGTCTATCAGATTGTGGATGGTAGGCTGAAGAGAAAGAAAAGTTTGTTCCAAGAATCTTCCATAGGGTCCTCCAAAAGTGACCCACAAACTTACTATCCCTATCACTTACAATATTCAGTGGCAATCCATGGATCCTCATAGTGTCCCTAAAGAATAGACCTGCAATTTGAGAAGCATCATTTGCTTGCTTGCATGGAATGAAGTGGGCCATTTTGCTGAAATGGTCCACTACCACAAATACACTGTCATGTCCCTTAGGTGTCTTTGGTAACCCCAAAACAAAGTCCATACTAAGACACTCCCAAGGCCTTTAGGGTATGGATAGGGGTTGGTATAACCCATTGTTACTGCTCTGTCCTTTTTCCCTCTGACAAATCTAACATTGTTCCACAAATCTCCTCACATATGATTGTAAATTAGGCCAATAGTAGTGCCTATTCACTTGCTCCAAAATCTTATCCATTCCAAAATGTCCCCCCAAGCTACCTCAGTGTTTCTCCTTGATAATGTTTTCCCTCGTTGAGCATTGAGAAATACACATAAGGTGACCTTTAAACAATAGGCCTTCCTATAGCACAAACTTATTGAAATCCACTTTGAAACCCTTCTGAAACTCCACACATGCTTCATAGGATTCTTTGAAGTCTTTTTCCTCCTTGTAGAGATCCTTCAAATCATCCATCCCTACACTTTGCAATTGTATCTCCTGTATTATGAGTACTATTCTACTAAGAGCATCTGCAACTTTGTTTCTAACTCCCTTCTTGTGCTTTATGACAAATGTATAAGCTTGCAATGATTCTACCCACTTCAAGTGCCTATGATTCAGTTTTTCTTGTCCATTTAAGAAACTTAGAGCATGGTTATCAGTGTAGACCACAAACTCCCTAGGTAATAGGTAGTGTCTCCACTTCTTAAGGGCTTGAACCATAGAATATAACTCCAAATCATAGGTAGATTACTTTTGTTTAGCCTCATTCAACTTTTCAGAGAAGAAAGCCACAAGATGTCCTTCTTGGCTTAACACTGCTCCAATAGCCAGCTTACTAGCATCACACTCTACCACAAAGAGTTGATTGAAGTTAGGAAACCTAAGAGTAGGTATCTCTACAATCCTTCTCTTTAGCATTTAAAACCCTTGGTTTGCTTCCATAGTCCATTCAAACTTACATTTGATTCCACCTTTTATGGTGTTAAGTATAGGGGCACACACATGATTGAAATTTCTCACAAACTTCCTATAGTAGGAGGCCAATCCATGGAAACTCCTAACATCCCCTATTAACCTAGGTGTAGTCCATTCCAAAATGGACTTAACTTTATCAAGGTCCATCTTCACACATCCATTAGCAACCACAAAACCAAGGTAAACTAATTCAGTTTTGAGAAACTCACACTTTTCTTGATTTATCATTAACTTCTCTTGATGTAGCTTCCTTAAGACCATCTCCAAATGCTTCAGGTGCTCCTCCTTGGACCTACTAAAGATAAAAACATAATCAAGGTAAACTATTACAAACTTACCAATGAACTCTATCAGCACTTCATTCATGAGCCTCATGAATGTGCTAGGTGCATTACTTAGGCCAAAAGGCATCACTAGCCACTCATACAGCCCTTCATTGGTCTTGAAATGTGTCTTGCACCCATCACCATGCCTCACTCTTATCTGATGATATCCTTACTTCAAATCCACTTTAGAAAAGTAACAAGAACTTCCCAAATTGTCCATCAAATCTTCTATCTGGGGCATTGGGAACCTATATCTAATTGTGATCTTTTTTATATCCCTAGAGTCCATACACATCCTCCATTTGTCATCCTTCTTAGGTGCAAGTATTGTTGGCACAACACATGGGCTTAAACTCTTCCTTATTAACCCCTTATCCAACAAATCTTGAATCTGTTTGGCTATCTCTGCATTTTGACTTGGTATCATCTTATATGCTGCTTTGTTTGGAAAATTTGCTCCAGTAATGAGGTCAATCTGATGACTCACATCCCTCATAGGTGGTAATTCACTTGGAAACCCATTGTCTACCATGTCATGGTACTTCTCCAATAATGCTTGTATCTCTGGTGGCAAATTGACTTTGTCCTTAGTTTCCTCCTTTGGTTTTATCACTACTACACAACAGACTCCTTTCTCCTTCTTCATGGCCTTTAGAAACTCCTTCCCACTCAATAACATCACACTTTTCCCCACATGCTTCTCCACATTAGGCTCTAGTAAAGGATCCATCTAAAACTTCTCCCCCAACTTGGTGATCACATAACTATTCCTTTCCCCATCATGCATTGCTTTGACATCATACTGCCATGGATGTCCTAGAAGCATATGGCATGCATCCATAGGCAGCATGTCACATAGAACTTTGTCCTTATACTCCCCAATCTCAAACTCAACCATAGTTTGTTCATCCACCACTATTTGTTGACCCTTATTCAACCATGAAACCTTACAGGGTGTGGTATGGAGTATCCTCCTTAGTTTCAATTTGTCCACCATCTCTGTGGATACTATATTCTCAGTGGATCCAAAGCCCACTATCACTTTTAAAATCTTCCCATGAGACCCACAAGTTGTCTTAAACAAGTTCTTCTTAACATCAAGTTCTCTCCATCCAATACTGGCCTTGCCTTGGAGATGGGAGAAGTAACACTTTGTGTGTCATCCTCTTGTACCAATTTAATCCTTCTATCCCCCATTGAAGATGAGGAAGTATTTTCAGGACACCTGCCCATTATGTGACCCACTTGGTTGCAGTTATAGCATCTGCTAGTGAAGACTAAATTAGATCTTCCTTGGGATTGAAATCTTCCCCTAGGAGGCCCTCTTCCTCTATATCTTCCTCTCTGAAAGGATCTCCTAAACTGATTTCCCCCACTGTTATCCATAGACTGATTATCTTCTTGTCTATTAGGGCTCTGTCCTCTACCAAAGTTACTTCTTCCTCTTTGGAACCCTCTATTACTGTTGCCACATCTTCCCCTTTGATGGAAATCATTCCTCCTTCTAGCCTTATCCTCTTCTCTTAAGGCCAATTGAAAACATTTGTGCATACTATCAGGAGCCATCATGTTGATCTCATCTTGTATTCCTTTCCTTAGTCCATTGAGGTACCTTGCCACTTTCGCCATTTCTTCTTCTTGTCTTCTAGCCCTTAGGCTCAACTTGTGAAACTCCTCGGTGTAAGCACTCACTGTCATCTCCTTTTGTCTAAGGTTTTGCAACTTTTGGTACATTTGGATTTCATAATCAGTAGGAAAGAATTGTGCCCTCAATCTGATTTTCATCCTCTCCCAAGAAACAATCTTTTTCTTTCCACTGCTTATCCTCTCATCTTGCATCATGTTCCACCACACCAATGAAGATCCTTTGAGTCTAGCCCTGGCATGCCTGACTCTCTTTTCCTTTGAGATTTCTTTGTAATCAAATTGGTTGTCAATGGCTTCAAGCCAATCCAACAACTCTTCTCCATTTAGGCTACCATAATAGTATGGTATATGCTCCATACTATCCTTGTTTAGGGACTTGAAGGCATCTAGGAATATCTTTTGTTCTTTATCCATCTCAAGTTCCTTCCCCTTATTAGATGACTCTTCTGACTGACTTTCTTCATCACCATCACTGTCATCCCCCCATTCTGTGATCTTCTTTTTGCCATTTGTCTCAGACACACTAGCCTTCTCCAAGAGGCCCTATACCAATTCCACTATGGCATCCCTACTCATTTCCTTAGGAGGAATTTTTTCTACCTCTTGACTCTCTTACACTTTAGACATACACAATCTTTAAGATAAGATGGCTCTGATACAACTCTGATGTAGAGGGTTTGACAATCTAGAACTTTTCCTCACTCCAAGGTGCTTGTTTGACTAATCCAACCATCCAATGGTTGTTATTTGTTGGATCTTCCTTCAATTAGGATATCCAAGACCCTCTCTACCAACTTATCCTCCAAGGTATAGTTGGTTTTTAGAAGACTCCAATATTTCTAAGCTTAACTAGTCCAACTAGTTAACCAAAAGCCTAGTTTCCTCCACTAAAACTCCACCTAGAATGTCAATCCTCTACCTAGGATCTTCCCACACATTCACCAAGACTCCTAACACACCTCTTGACCCATTCTTGGTCATTCTTCATTCATTCCAATACTCCAAGACTCTTTACCAATCCATTTGGTTGTTATTTCACTAGGAGGCCTAATTGCTCAACTCCTAGTAGGTCTATTTCAACCGATTTTGGCCAAATGCTCCCAAAATATCCAAATGACTCCACAAAAAAACTTGAAAATCTTCAATAAATCACCCAACACTATCAGAATCCAAAACCCTAACCTCTGAAAGCACTCATAGCACTAGTTTCTTGCAGGCTCTAGATTTCAGCCTATTAATCAGGCCTCTGGACTAGTCAGCAATAATAATTCATAAAATGATCCCCAATATTTGATTCTCCTCCTTCCACCTTCGAATCATATTAGGAGACCAACTAGGGCATCTAAAAATTCCACTAAGTCTTTCCCAAAAGGTTATGAGTGCTTACTCAAATTCTTTCTTCTCCCTATCCTAGCTCACCTGGTTTCACCAGTCAGCCACATGGTTTCACTTTTGGCCTAGGAAACCAATTGAAACAACAAGAAAAAAAACCAAAATCCTATCTATAGAATCTAACCCTACTTCCCCCATGGTTTCAGACAATTCCACCTGAGGGTTCTTAGGTTAGAGTCATTTCTATCTAGGGTACACTGTATTGTCTCTGTCAGACCAGTGACCTATAAAATTCTCTAACTTTACACTAAAAAAACTTGAAATAAAAATATCTACTGAACATGAAATCTAAAAGGAAGCACTACACTTCCATGGAGCACGATCACCTATGCCAATCCGTACACATCCATACAGTAGCAAAGATACAAAACAAATTACTGAAATGCAGATACAGTCATTCGTACAGGGGTGTCAGAAGTAAATGTTTCAATCCAAAATATCATTAACCTTTTCCAAACATTTAATCCATGCTCATATACCGAGCATGGGGTAGTTACAACCAATCTAACTACATTTTGCAAATTCTTGCAAAAGTTGCTAGCAACATTTTGTGTTTTGAGCATTTTGACCTTGTTTGTCAACTCGATGATTGATGTTGACATCTAAGACCCCAAATAGGATATTTAGGGTCCTAAAACACACCTCTAACCCATATTGCACTAAAATGGCAACTTTACACTATTTGAAGCCAAAATAGACCCAAAACACCTAATGAGCACTAAGGCTCTTACAAGCATGAAGTTAAACTATCATTACATCCAACCCCTTGGGTATTATTCTAACACACACACACACAAACACCTTAAACAACCTTAAAAAACACTAAAACATCAAATAGGGAGGTGCCCTACACCATTAAGACATATCCTTTAGACACCCCCTTAAGACATCGTAAATTTAGATCTCCTTAAGACATCTCCTTTATACACCCCCTTAAGACATCGTAAATTTAGATCTCCTTAAGACATCTCCTTTATACACCCCCTTTTAATACATCCCCTTAAGACATCATAACTTTAGATCTCCTTAAGAGATCCCCTTAAGACATCTGCTTTAGACATCCCCTTTTAATACATCCCTTAAGACATCCCCTTAGGACCTATTTGATACATTGTTTATATGTCATTATTTGATACATTGCTTATATGCAATTATTTGATACATTGGTTATATGTACAATTAGTTGATGCATTGTTTATATGCACAATTAGTTGACACATTGCTTATATGCAATTAGTTGAGATACATTTCTTATATATCATTAATTGATACATTGCTTATATATGCCATTAGGTTAAAGATACATTTCTTATATGTCATTACTTGAAATGAAGACCTATTTGATACATTGCTTATATGCACAATTAGTTGATACATTGGTTATATGCAATTAGTTAATACATTGCTTATATGCAACTAGTTGAGATACATTTCTTATACGCAATTATTTGATACATTACTTATATATGTCATTTATTATATTCCATTAGGTTAAAGATACATTTCTTATATGTCATTACTTGAAATGAAGATCTATTTGATACATTGCTTATATGCACAATTATTCGATACATTTGTTATATAAAATTAGTTGATACATTGCTTATATGCAATTAGTTGAGACATTTCTTATATTCCACTGATTGATACATTCCTTATATATGTCATTTATTATATACCATTAGGTTAAAGATACATTTCTTATATACAATTATTGGAGATACATTTATATATGTCATTGATTGATACATTGCTTATATATGTCATTAGGTTAAAGATAGATTTCTTATATGTCATTACTTGAAATGAAGACCTATTCATAATTGAGATTATATGCCATTAGTTTAGATGAACATACATGTAACACTTTTAGCATAAACATTGTAACACATGAAATCTAACACGTGAAATTTAAGATAATGAAATAAACACACATAACACATGAAATGTCTATAATGTCTAAAATAAGTCCATTTAAATATATATAATCATGTATGAAGTGTCCAGAACATGTATATCTAAATATGTGAAAATAAACATACATAACACATGGAATGTCTATAATGTTTAAAATAAGTCTATGTAAATGTCTAGAAACATGTGTGCAGTGTCCAAGACAAGTATAGAAATGTGTGAAATAGAATGTCCACAACATCTAGAGATAGAATGTCTAAATAAATGTCTAGATAAAAGTACATAAAATAAAAAGTGGGCATTTAACAATTTTGAGCTAGCTCACGCTTTGACCTGATCCCTGATTGGATCCGCCACCTACTCAAGGGGCCTAGATTGTACAAAAATTCCATGTTAGAATATTACAGTACAATTATTTAATTAAATTAAATATTTAAAAGAAAAAAATTAAAACACACATGTTTAAATATATGTAAATTTACCTGTGTATCCTGATGAATAGGATCACCAGGTGCCTGCAAATATCCATAGATCATGGCCATCATAAAATCCTGTAATATATAAAAATATATATAATTTACAAAAAAATAGCAAGATATAGATATACAATTTTAAATCAAAATCAAAATTTGGTTTCCTACTTGATTTCTCTCCTCAAATGCACACTCGATGCCTGATAACTCAAAAGAGTGTAATGACAAGTCTACATCTGAAACATCATCATCCATAAGCAGAGATGAAAAATATCATGTCTAAACTCCTACCATCTAAGGTGTCTATTGTGGAGGAGGTGTAGGATCAACTTTATTCTATCACAGAGCTATAGAACATATCAAAATGTTCTCCTACCTCGACGTACCATGATTTGCATCTCCAACTCCATGGTTGCTACCAGTAGAGGGTCTTTGAATGACCTGCCTAATGAATTTAGGTATGTCATGTGGAGTGACCCCAAGAAATATAGAAATATCCTTATAATAATATCGGAGATTGCTCACTGAATAGGAGCTCAAGGCGCGCAGACGATCCTCAGGTAGTCATGCAATCTCATAAGGTGTCACTAGCTCATGAATGATGTATGGCTCGTAGAATGGATATGAGGAATCAACGATATGGTTGGTATGAGATCATAGCATATACCTACCCACACGATCAGATGATGTCTCATCAACCTAAGTCACAATGGTGGCAATGCTAGAGTACATGTAAGGTCGCGCCTCCTCGGTTGCATAATATCCTACTCTGGTGGTAACATCCAAACCTTTTGGAAGAACCAAAAGGTTTTAACCTACCAATGCCATCTTACTAGGGGGTTGTGGTACATCTAATCATCTAAACTTATATGCAAATATCCCCCTCCCTTGACTACCATATTGTGGAATGTTTGTATAATCAACATCATAACCCAAATGAAATTCTACAAATAATTGTTGTATAAATATTGTGGTAGCTCATCCTTTTGCTGCCACATATGATGGTTCACCAACCATCTAGGGTATATGAATGGTGCGAAAAGGGAATCCTCGCACTTAGGAACCCGATATCCTCACACTGTTGTCTTCCCCGAGTAGCAAGGGAACATGGATTTGACATTAGCTACAGAAACATCCATGTCAACCTGTCTCCATCTAACAGACTTGGTAATAGTATAGGATAAAGACACCATAAATGTATCAATATGGGGGTCATCATATGAATTGTATAATTGAGCATGGTCAATCATACTCATCAACTCATGTCTAATAGAAGATAGCTTGTCCCTATTAGGAAGGACAACAATATTTTGCAGTGCCCACTCTAGCTGGGCTAGAGCGACATGCAATCTATTGATAGTCTATTGATGAGTCCCCTCCCTTTCCTGGGGAGAATTGTGAGAAGACCCATGTGAGGATTTCTCACTATCATGATGAACACTCTGCTAAGATCCACTAGATGTCATGTGTGATGATCTAAATATATGAAAATATATAAATGTGCACGTGTGCATATATTAAATGGAATTAAAAAATAAGTTCATATGTGTACATGTAAATTGAGATGAATCATTGTACTTGGACATTGCTTACATAAACATTGTCTAATATTAAACATTTTAAAAATGTATTGCATAAACATTATTTACATTAAAAACATTATGTACAAACATTAAACATTACATATAGGTCCATTAAAAATTAACATTAAGCATTAAACATAAAAAAAACATTATCTAGAGATAAACATTAAGAAAATGTTACATAAACATTATCTATATAAACATTGCATAAACATTACATAAACATTACATGTAGACATTAAATATTAAACATTACATAGAACAAAGATGTTCAGACATGGCTTAGAGTAAGAATACTTTGGGACAAACATCATGTATACATGAGGTGTGAACTAGAAACTTAAAAAAATAGGTAACAATTAGTAGGAGTTTTTAGGGGACTAATATGTCCCAAAATTAGGTCACATAGATTATATACTAGCTATGGGTAAGTTTATGGTGATTAATGAGACTTAAAATTTTCTTGGGGGAATGCTTGTTGGGTCATCTCTATAGTAGCCTTAAAATTAATTCAAATTTCATGATGGGGCGAGCTTGGTAGTACATGGGTAACTCTATTGCATACATGTGCATGGGAAAACACTACAATCACACTAATGTGCATAGCTCATAGGTCCCACCATGGTCGATCTAGGATTGGGAGATTCTATCCAGGTAGGATAGATGATAAAGAGTAGCCCAAGTTGAAGGTGTGAAGGAGAATATCACATGATGAGATATTTGGAGGGAGTGGAGGAGATTATGGATGAGGAGGGGGAGAAGGAGATAAT
>MU227494.1:1107937-1119647 GCA_018584345.1 Thuja plicata | reverse complement strand
CTTTCTTGGAATATTAGGGGGTTAAATGCGCCTAAAAAAAAGTGGCTCATTAAGTGCTTCGGGGGGTCTTTCAGTTTTATTTAACATTTATGGCCCTATACCTATTGTTGACAAAAACAAGTGATGGACTCTTCTCAGTGATTTTATATGTTGAAAGAAGCCTCCAGCCTGAGTATGTCGGAGGATTCAAATCAACTAATTCTCAAGAAGGGAGGGAAGCTGAAACTTCCCCTCTGAAGCCATGAGAGTTCTTTCTTCGAATGTTAGGGGCTTAAATGCGCCTAACAAAAAGTGTCTCATTAAGTGCTTCAGGGGATCTTTCAGTTTTATGGGATCCACTTAAGGTGTCTTTGGAACAAATTACATTGGGAAAATATTGGATTCTCTCCTTGGTTGAGATTCGCTCAACCAAATTTCCCTTCTGTTTATTTAACATTTATGGCCCTATACCTATTGTTGACAAAAACAAGTGATGGACTCTTCTCAGTGATTTTATATGTTAAAAGAAGCCTCCAGCCTGAGTATGTCAGAGGATTCAAAGCAACTAATGCTCAAGAAGGGAGGGAAGCTGAAACTTCCCCTCTGAAGCCATGAGAGTTCTTTCTTGGAATGTTAGGGGCTTAAATGTGCCTAACAAAAAGTGGCTCATTAAGAGCTAATAATTTAATTATAAATTTGATATTATTCTACTCCAAGAAATGAAATTATCTAATTATACTGCCATGAGTTTGTTTTCTTCTTGGAAGTTGGGAAATTTTTGGACCTCCCCCTCTGATGGTGCTTCGGGGGGTCTTTCAGTTTTATGGGATCCACTTAAGGTGTCTTTGGAACAAATTACATTGGGAAAATATTGGATTCTCTCCTTGGTTGAGATTCGCTCAACCAAATTTCCCTTCTTTTTATTTAACATTTATGGCCCTATACCTATTGTGCTCCAGGGGGAGTTGATCATCTTGGGGGGAGACTTTAATGATATATTATATTGTGATGAGAAATGTCGTGGGATTCTTCCCTCTCCTAAGGTGATGTTAGATTTTAATCAATTCATTCATGATAATAATCTCATTTATGTGTCTCCCAAGGTGGGAAAGTTCACCTAGACCCACCGCCGAGCTGATTTTTTTAACATTGCTGAGCTTCTAGATCAGTTTCTTATTTCTAATTTATGGCTCTAGACTGAAATAGATTACCACTCTTATTTTACCTATCTCTGAATTTGATCACTTTCATATTTTGTTGCAATTATCAAAATCCTCATCTCATTAGAAAGGAAAATTTAAGATTGAATCAATGTGGTTCTGAGACCAAAACTTCATTCCTCTATTGAAACATTGGTGGCTATATTCTCCCTACATGGAAGGAGCCCAAATATATAGATTGGTCAGGAAATTACAACTGATGAAAATAAAGATCAAAGATTGGAACATTAATTCCTTCAAGAATATTTTTCATGAGAAAACTAGATTACAATAAGAATTAACTGTGGTTAATGACTTTATTATTCAAAATGACATGGATGCTCAAACCTATGCTCTAGAAAAGGAACTTAGAAATAATCTAGAGGAAGTAATTCTGAGAGAAGAGATTTACTAGAAATAGAAATCTCGAGAGACTTGGCTTGCAGATGGGGACATAAACACAAAGTTTTTCCATGATATAACAAAACTAAGACGTCTTAGAAACAAAATTATTTTTATTGAATCTTCAAATGGAAAACTAGAAGATGAAAGTGATATTGTTGCTGAAGGTATTTCCTTTTTCTCAAATCTGTTAACAAAATAACATGTTCATTGCTCACATTTTATTTTAGATTCTATCCCCAATTGTGTTTTGAAGGTAGATAATTATATGCTTATGGATCCCTTTACATTAGATGAGCTTAGATAAATTGTTTTTTCCATGGCCCCAGACAAAGCTCTGGAACCAGACGGGTTTATCATGCTCTTATTTTAAAAATGTTGGGATTTCATGGATAATGACATTTTACTTGCGTTAGAGGAGACTAGAACTCATAAAAATATGCTAAAAGAGCTTAATCATACTTGGATTACCCTCATTTAAAAAAAATAACCCCCAATCCTTTTCATATTTCCATCTTATCTCGCTTTGCAACTCATTATACAAAACTTTCACCAAATCCATTTCTATATGGTTGGCTAAAATCCTTCCTAAAATCATCTTTGAAGATAAAGGGGGCTTTGTCCCTGGCAGAGAAACTCCAGAGGGTGTCATTATGGCCAATGAAATCTTACCTTCCATCCGATTAAAAAACAAATTTGCTATGGTTCTTAAGCTAGATATGATGAAATCTTACAATCGTGTTGATTGGGATTTTCTTCTCATGGTCCTTGATATATTTGGTTTTCACAAAAATTGGGTGAAATTGATACAAGCTTGTATATCATCTCCTTCATTCTTGATTATCATTAATGGATCCCTTAGGGGGTTTTTTCTCATCCTCTAGAGGTATTTGTTAGGGGGACCCACTTTCCCCCTTCTTGTTTATTATAATGGTGGAGGGACTTAGTAGATCCATATGTCATGCTAGACAGGTGGGGGTTTGGAAAGGTATCTCCTTTAATGATGGTTGTGAATCCTATACTCATAATATCTTTGCAAATAAAACTCTTTTGTTTGGTGAAGCCCCCATTATGGAAGCTCGAGTTATCAAACATATCATAGATGAGTACTCCATGGCATGGCCAACTAATAAACCCTACAAAATCAAAAATATTTTTCTTAAATGTTACCCCTTTAGTTCAACATAGTCTTCTTAAATTCCATGGCTTCTCTTTGGGGGAGTTTCCTTGTCTATACCTTGGATCCCCTTTCTATTATGGATAAGAAAAACATCTTTTTGGGATAAAATTATTTTTGCAATCTCCCAACGGATTCTTTCATGGAAGCATAAGTGGCTGACCTTATTTGGAAAGTTACTTATGATTAAATCAATATTGAATGTCATTCCCATTTATTTGACTTTAGTATTAAATATGCCTAAGCACTCAATTGAAGAACTTCAGTCCATCTTGAGGGATTTTCTTTGGGCGGATAATGTACCTTAAAAAAAGAAATTACCCCTCCTTGCTTGAAGTAAGGTTTGTAATCCTAAGTCTATCCAAGGAGCAGGTGTAAGGGATCTTCATTTGTAGAACAAAGAACTGGGTGCTAAATTACTTTGGAAATTATATCAAAACATGAATTCTAAATGGGCCAGACTTGTGAGATCAAAATAACTTGACTCTAATAAAAGGGAAAGAATTTGTACAACCTTAGTTTTACCTCAAGGGTTGGCCATGTAAAATTTCATGGTATCTTGATGAGACCTTATCCTTCCTTCACTTTCTTGGTTAATACCTGATGGCTCGAAAGCACAATTTTGGGAGGACTCATGGAATGGACACACACCCTTGTCTCATACCCAGGATTGGCACCCTTTAGATGTTCATCTTAAACAAGTTTGGGGTGACTGTGTCTGTTATTATCTAGATATTAAAGATGGTCTTGCAAATTGGAAAGACCTTTCTCATTTAAATAATATTTTAGGTCTAGAAGAAGAACTTGAGAGGGAACTTAGCTCTAGGGCTATTCTATTTTCACCCCTTTAGGATAAACTTATTTGGCTAGGATCTCCTTCTGTTCAATACATGGTTACAATTGCTTATGACTCAAATTTTCTCCATTAATCTTCTGATTCTTGGCCTATAAAATTATTATGGGGATCTACATGTCTTCCTAAGGTAGGTGCCTTTGCCTGGTTGGCCATCTAAGATAGGGTCCTCACTAGTGCTAGACTTGACAGATTGGGGATCATTGTTGTTTTTCCTTTCACTTTGTGTGGATACTTTATGGAAACCTTTGGCCACTTATTCCTTCACTGTCCTTTGGCCCTTGATTGTTGGTATTGGATTATTCATAGGCTGGGTTGGTCAATAACTATTGGCCCTAATCTTTTTGATCACTTTAAAGCTTGGCCCTTATTATATAAATCTTCTACATTTGCACCTCTTTGGGAGGTGAGCCCTTTTTATAGTCATTTGGAATATTTGGCTTGAAAGAAATCAAAGAATCTTTAGGGACAAACCTACTTCATGGATAAAGGTGATTGGTAAAATAGAGAAGTCCATTTCAGAAGTCATGCTTTCATATCATACAAATTTGATCAAGACAAAGAAAAGTTTTACTAAGTGGGATTTTTTCATTTATGATAACTGGCCTCTTCTTCATTCCCTTCCACCTCATGGTTGCCAATCTTCTACTTCATCTTCCTATTCCAACTTATCAGCTACTTGGTATGCTCCTCCATCCAGTTTTGTAAAATTGAATTATGATGGTGCCTCTAGGAGAAATCTGGGCATCTCTGGAGTTGGGACTATTTTGAGAATTTTTATGGGATCGTCATTAGAAATTTTTTTAAAAGTTACCCACAGATTCTAATAATGTTGCGGAGATAGAAGCTCTTCTCCTTGGTATTTCTCTTGCAATCTCCATGAATATACCTAACATCATAATTGAAGTAGATTCAATGGTGGTCAATAACATAGTCTCCTCTAGAAAGACTTCCTCATGGAAATTAAGGTGCAGACTGGATTTGGTTTTATAAAACTTAACATCTTTTCAAACCTTTGAAATCAAACACTATTTTAAAGAGAAGTAAATATGGTTGCAGATTTTTTAGAAAAAAAGGCTATTGATGATCCATCTCTTCATCAGGAAGTGGATGTAAACTCTCTTTCACACTTGGTATAATCTCTCTCCTCATCATGACGAGGGACAATAATTTATTATGTTGTGGTATCATGATTTGACCTATTTTTTATCTGATATGTGTTTTAGGGGTCTTTACTTTGATGGCCCTGTTTAGTTTACATTTTAGAGCATGAGCTTTTCAATATAAGACATCTTTTTAAATATATATGGATTTTGATTAGCATTTGAATCATCTCTTAGGATGAATATGGTTACTTACAATCTTTTATGATATTATGGATTTCAGTCCTATCCATATTTATTTGTGTATGTAGATTTTGTCAATAGGATTGGTTCTATTCATTCTGATGGATACGTGGTTTATTCCACATATTTATTTGTATGGGTTGAATCAGGGCCTTTTGATGAGCCTCACTCATTCACATGGATATGCAGTTGATAGGGTTGTGTGGAGGATATTAAGTTGACATATTATAATACTTGTTATAGTCACATACATTGTCTTTGTATCATATGTATCATCCTCTATCAATATGATAATCCTTTGTCTTTGGTGGGGTATACTTCTTTGTTGGCATTACTCTTTCTTTTTAGTATGTCGGTATCAGTGGTAGTGTGGGGTTGACTCCGGTCTTGCCATAGTCTTTATTTATTTATCAATTTTCAATTGGATTCTGGGGGGCCATTGGTCATTGTATTTTATTCTACTTCCTCTCACAATATGAAATATCAGGTCTAATTGTTATGATGGATCTTTCTCTGGATTCCAAATTTGTTTACGATTTCTCACAAGTGATTGTGTTCGATGGCATTTACGATGAGGATCTCTTTTTTAGACTGTTGGAGACATATGATATTCATATGGGTTTCTTTCCCATACCAGGCCAGGTCGATATAAAGATTTTTTTGCCTAAAAATTGTTATAGAGATCTTTTTGTTGTGAGTTGGAATGCACTGTAGGATGGTGACCTTTCTTATATTGTGCAGGAATATGCTCACTTGATGGGTTCTTCTGATCCTTTTGTGTATGAGTCATTACTTTTAGATTACTTGGACATCTGCACCATCATAGTACATCGGGATAACTATATCAGAGATGATATATTGTCTTTGACATCATAAAATTCTTCCTAGTTCTTTCCTATTGATCATGCAACATGGGGTTTGGAATCAACCTTCATAGTGAATAATTGTCCTACCTCTTGGATACTTTGGATGGTGTTCCAACTTCCTCGATGATGACATCATCATCTTCTCATGTTCTTCTATCTTTTTCTCCTTGGGGGATTCTATATTGGATGTATGTGGGTTCATGTGGGGTTATTTTTGGTTTCTTGGGATGTAGGGGTTTCACATTCCCCAACCCGCTAGATAACGTGGTCATTGATGTAACAAGTTGCTTTCTTTTTTGATATTTTATAAGATTAGGGCGAGATCGGAGGTTTTCTTCCCTCCATTCTTTCCTATCATTTCCCACACTAAATGGAGGTGTAAGATTTTGAATTAATAATAAAAAATAATTATCGGCTCTGACCTTTTACTTAACAAAAAAACTATGCATATATCAATTATTGTTTTGGATTTAGTTCTGAAGGATTTTTTGCATCAATGTTTCGGATCACAAAATTACTGAACGGAGAAACAAAATCAATCTTTTCTATTCTGATGCAAAAAATCCTACACAACTAAATTTAGAAACAAAAGATATAGGTAGTTGTGGACTATGGAAATCTAGTCCCTTTGATTCACATATCGTGACATGAATTTATCACCATAGTTCATAATATTATAAGCAATCTTCCATATAGTAAAAGTCAAAATTACATCTTTGTAGTCATTTTCACACCATTTGGACAAATATTACATCTTTTTTATCACATTTCATTAACATAATTACATTCATCATTCATTAGGACGGATACAATATTTCAACAATACGATAACAAGGGGAATTGTGAAAGACACCCAAAGATGGCTTACACGTTTCTTCATATGTGTCTCATCAATCATTCTTTTAATATTAATCAAATAATTTTATTATTTAATTAAGCTAATATCACTTCCCTCTTTTCGTCATTTTAAATTGGTTCTTTCTCTCCAAATTCATATTTAATTAATTAATTTTCAATTTTTAAATTGTTTTTTTCTATTCTTTCACATTGATTAAATACTTTCTAAAATTATTTAATTATTTCCCCTTTCATCATTTTACTAATTTATTTTTATCTATTTTATTAAATAATTTTTATATTATTTAATTAAAATATAAGCTAAATATCCACTCCCAATTTTCTATTTTCATCTCTAATTTTCCATCTTGGAAACTTAATCCATCTCTTCAATTGACTATTCTTCCATTTAAAATCTTTTTCTCATCTCTTCAATTAATTATTCCTCATTTTAATATCTTCTTCTCTCTTCACTTAACTAGACTCTAAATAGAAACTGAGTGTGCACATTTATTTATCACTTACAATTAATAATCAAACATTATTTTCCCAAATCTCTAAACTAATATTTTCTTTTATTTTCAGCCTAGTTAACTCAACTCCTCAACCTTATCTCCATCTCAAAAATTTGTAAAGTCAATCTTCATCCAGTTTCGTTCTTTAACCACAACCTTTGAGCTTTCACGCGATCATAATGTTATTTGTGCTTTTGCTAAAGATCTAAGAGCAACAATACCATCATATATTTGAATATACCTTTGAGAAACAATGGAGTCAAACAAGAATTTTTGCATCAAGGTATAATTTTTTGTTTCTTGCCTTTTATGCATTTTTTCTTAAAACTTTATTGATGATTTTATTTGATTGTAAGATATAAGGATTTTGTGATTAAATTTGTTTGATATCTCACCATTTTTATTTCATTTCTATATTTTGGCATACTTGATGAAACCCATGTAAAGGGTTTACTAACATTTTTGTGTGAATTGAATGTTTTTGAAGTCACAAGTACAAATTTACATAATTGTTCACTATTTATGTTCAATTATTCATTGGTTTTGCACAATTGTTCATTCTTTATGTACAATTGTTATCTAAAACTATGAAATTGTTAGCATATTTGTTGCCTGTGAGAATAAGTCGATATTTTTTTTGTCTTAAAGAAGACCAAGTCTAATAATTTCAGTGTAGGCCAAGGTGTAATGGACAAATGTGTGTGCCTTTCTATTTTAGCACTATGGACAAGTAGTCTTACAATTCAATTTAATCTATTTGAGACATTAAATCATTTGAATTTTGAATTTTATTGTTTAGATTTTAATTTTAAAAAAATTAGATTTTGTTAGAATTAAATCAAGGATAACTTTAAGGACGCACTCTGAAAGAAGATACAAAATCTTGACGAATTTTTTATTTTATTCAAAAAATAATAATTTATATTGGTGGATCTCTCAACTTTTTGAAAAAAAAATCTTATTGGCTATTATTTTTTAATCACATTTTTTTTGTCGAAAATATTGGCGAATCTCAAACAATAACAAGAAATTCATTAATCGCCATGGTGAAAATTTCTGTTTAAAAAAATCTTATAGAAAATTATTGGGGTAAATGTGGAAATATTTGATGGCTTTAAGGGAAAGACTCTATAGTACTTAGTTGCTACTTTTTATTTAAATTATAATCTAATAACCCTCATTGTATTGTGTGAGATAAATGTATTGATATTTTTTAATTATATGGGGACCTAAAATTTCTTCAAGACCATTGATTTCTATTGAGATCCACAATCCAAAGGAAATTTTAGCTTCCATAAGCATTACAAATAAAATAATAACATTTTTACCTCATGGAATATAATGAGGATCACTAGATTATATTTTAAACCAATAATGACAACTAAATATTGGTGATACGACATTACTATAACTAATAATTATGATATATTATTGGTGAACTAATTTTGACTTCTACAATGACTTCTAAAATTTAGGTGATCTAATCATGTATCGAATATTGTGTCGAATCTTTGAGTTCAAATTTTAATAAAATAATTATTTGGCGATTTAAATATTTCTAAAACAAAATTTTGTAAAGATGTGGCGATTTAGATTTTCTTAAATCTTGAATTATTAGCCAAATATGGATTCTCGAATTTCATAGTAGTAAAAGTCAAATTTATATTCTTTGTATCATTTTCCCAGTTCATAAACATAATTAAATTTGTCATCTCATTTAGACAAAAATTACACCTTCATAGTCATTTTCATTCCATTTGGACGAGTATAATATTTCAACAATATAATAACAAGAGAGATCATGAAAGATGTCTTTATATATATATATATATATATATATATATATGGGAATAGTGCCCATTACAACGNTTTTTATATATATATATATATATATATATATATATATATATATATATATATGGGAATAGTGCCCATTACAACGCAAAATATGATAGTCTACTACAAATTGAAATACATCTCCTAAATCTAAACATCCCAATCAATGAATGATAAAATAGTTGTATATCACAACTAGACATCCTCCAATCTCCATCACTCTGGCATCACTCGAAGCAGATAGCCACTTTTCTTGAGCATCCATAAATTTGTGAAAGGGAACCAAATATTGTTTATTATCCCAATTTGAAACACTTTTCACACATTGTCAATGTGATTCTTCATTTTTATATTTTTACAATTGCCCACAAAGCCCTCAGAGGAATCAGACCCTCTATCCTCCTCATCCACCATATAATGTTCACTATTAAAATAAATGTTGAGAATGCCAGTCTCCTACCTGCACCAGCAACTTAATCCAAAGCAGTGCACCATTTCCAAACCTAATGAAGAAGATATCACCCCATTCCATTATAGCCATGAGGATTGATCACTAAAAAGAGTTGTCATGGATATGGACAGTCTGATAATGAACTAATCAAAATGCATAGACTCCAACCCTTTGCCACGGGCACATTGCCAAATATACGAACACTAGTGACAGTATGAATCTGCTTGGATAAGACATAACCTCACTGATTTTGAGCCATCAAACTATCTTTTTAGACCAATGGTATCTACGATTCAGAGTATGAAGATTTCCCCTTATTTTAGCCTGACTAGCTTCATTACTTTGGTCAATAATGGCTACTCCTTGACAAACATTCTTCGTCCTTTAGCAACTTGTCCCTCCTCCATAAAGATTCCATGAATACCTGGCTAGAGACAAATGTTTGAGTCTGATATGACATATCTTCTTGTGTAACTCCAAAGTTTTTAATTAAATCAACAACGTTATTCATCTCCCTGTACACATCAGAAGATCAAAAATCTTCTAACTCTGATAGAATATCCTTGACAATCTTGATCCAGTTAGTCAGCTTCCAGTTTGGATTTTCACCTCGGATCATGGCATGCATGCAAATTTGGGAATCACCCTCAATATCAATCACCTGAATATTCATGTCTCTACACAATTTCAAACCCAACACCAATGCAGCAAATTCTTCTTCATTATTGGTTATAACTCCCAATATTTTTGAAGAGACCCTCACACATTTACCTATCCAATCTCGAATGATACATCCATCACCCCCAAGTCCCAAATTTCCTGTAAGTCCTCCCATTATTTTTGTATCCGCTCATCCCATTTGTATAATTTAGTCTCCCTTCTAAACCTTACTCTAGCATTGACAATTTCTACAATCCCTTTTCTGATTTTCAAAATCAAACTCTCCCAAAACATCTCAGATTACTTAAATATTATCCTATTCTGCAACATCGAGAGATTCCAAATGAGGAGGGCGGGAGCAATAATCCGAATTGAATCCCACAAAGCTTTCTTGTGTTAGAATAATATTTATTTTATTCTATAGTGGGGAGGCATTTATTATAAAATCTAGAAGTCTCTTGGACTTATCTGTACAGTGCAGAAGTCTCCAAACTGCTCCTTCTCTATCTTCACTGTAGCTCTTTCAGAACTTTCCAAAAGTCTGCAAAAGGATTATAAATATAGTAGGACCTTCTCTGCATTGGATGTAACAAATTGTATAGTGATTTGCATAATGCAATGGTGCTGATAAGCTGCTCTTTTCTGCTATAATTTAATTGTGCTATGTTCTGTTCTTGTTCACAGCCATAATCTGCACTGCTCTTCCCCTGTTTTTTTTAATTGTTTATCATGGTATCAGAGCAGATTTGAATCTTGGGCTGTAATGTGAAAATTTGTAGTGTGAAGTTCTGATTTCTTTTTTGCAGGCTGTAATTTGGTTGAGCAACACTCATTTTTTCTGTGGGAAGTGAATATACTGCAGCAAAGGGAAGAATTTCTACACAAAAATTGGTGAGAAATTTTTATTTTTTCTGGGTATTAAAGATCTTGAATTGTGTTTCATTCTCATCCAAAAAGGAGGGAATTTGATAATGGATTCTCTTGGTGTTTCTCTGCCCACAGTAAAATTGAATGAGAAAAATTATTATGAGTGGGTATCTCATATAGAAATTACTCTAACTCTTCAAAATTGTTTTGAGATTGTTATTGGCAGTGAACAAAGACCAGCAAATCCTGGAAAGGATCAAGAAAATTGGGAAAGGATCCAGAAGTTCGTAATGAGAGAAGTGGAGTCAAAGTATGGGATATTTTTGAAGAATTTATATCAAAATTCAGGTGATGTATGGATCTTATCTCTCACCATAGAGTTATATAACATGAAATTATCAAGTTCACAAGAATTAGTCCCTCATTTAAGTAAATTGAAGGAAAAGAAAAATGAGCTTTCTTCTCTTGGAAAGGGTATAAATGATAGAGATTTTGTGCAAATTATATTACAAAGTCTTCCAGAATCTTATCAGTCATTTATAAGGGGATTAGATACCGCAGACAAATTAAAAAGTATTAAATCAGAGGAATTATATGCTAAACTAGTTCAGGAAGAGAAAAGACAAATTAAAGAAAGAGAATCATTTGATAGTGAATCTCAAGCATTCATAATGAAAGGAAAGCAATACTACAAAAAGTCACAAGATAATCAATCTAAAGAA
>MU227494.1:1081819-1092462 GCA_018584345.1 Thuja plicata | reverse complement strand
ATGCTATTACAATGCAACTATGAAAACAAATATGAAAACTATATGAAATGCAACAAAAATCTTCAAAGCTTGGATGTAGAATGTCTTCAAAGAGCTCCAAATGACCTAGAAAACTTGCAGCATAACAATACTATGAAAACATAAGATGGTCGCCTAGGCTTCTCTTTTGAATTCACATACTCCAATATTACAAGCTTGTCTTGTACTTTCTCTCTCAAGTAGTGATACTTGATAGATATGTGTTTGGTCTTTGAGTGCATTACCAGATTCTTTGATATGTTTATTTCACTTGTATTGATGTCACAATAAATAGTGACTGGTTCTATGATCTCTTCTTGCATACCTTCTAGTAGTTGTTTGATCCACACAATATTTTCACAATTCATAGCTGCAGCAACATACTCAGCCTCGACAGTAGACTCTGATATACAACTTTATTTTTTTATTAGCCATGTAACTAGCCTTTCTCCTAAAAAGAATGCTCCCCCACTTTTGCTCTTTTTGTTATCAATGTTTCTAGCACAATCAACATCAGTATAGAATTTCAAGTCAAAGTCTCATCCTTTATTGTATAGTAGGCTGAAATCTTCAGTGACTTTCAGATATCTAAAAATTCTCTTAATTGCAGACATACATGTTTCCCTCAGATCAGAATAAAACCTTGCAATAATTCCTAATGCATGAGCAATATCAAGTATGCTGTGTGTTAGGAATAAGGTGTCTCAACCTTGTATATTTCCTTACATTTGATATTTTCCAAATGTCGGTACTTTGGACAATGTGTAAGGTAATCATGACTGAAATAGTTATGACGGATTCCTATGACGGTCATTAATATTTGTAAGGGCTAATTGTGGAAGTTTCGATGATGGGTGAAGACATGCAAGACATGTGGCAACTAATCAGTTGAGTACTGTACACTCTTCTGCAATTGTGGGGTTCGGGGCATCACCTCAATTTTTTTTTTTAGCTTCCTATTTTCCCAGAGAATGGTAAAACCCTAATACAACTGCTTTTGGAAGTTGCCCTAAAAAGTGAAGCGCATGATATAAGTGTTTTTTAGGGTTGTGAATCTGAGAGAAGTTAGTGAATTGTTAGAACATTTTTTATGCCGCCGAATTTGTCTTCAAGTGTTGATTGTCTCCTGAAAGAACTTGCATTGCAAGTGTATTGTAAACAATATTAGTTTTGGTTAATACATTGTGCAGGTTTTAGAGTGCTGGGGTTTTTTACCGAAAGGTTTTCCCCAGGGTAAATCATTGTGTCATTCTCATTTTTCCATGTATGCATGTTATTGTATTATCATTATGTAATTGCTAAGGGTTAAATATAAATTTGCACGATCCTCTTCTCGGGAGTTTAGCGTAGGGAACTATTTTTCACACACTTAGTTTCCTTTCACTGTGCACTACATATTTTAACTTACCAATCATGGATTGGTAGAGTGTTTCATTGACTTCTTGTGACTCATCCTATTTAGATAACTTGCAGCCAATGACCATCAATGTTCCAACTGGTTTTGAGTCATCCATACCAAAGGTCTTTAGGATCTCCTTGATATATTTTTCTTTTTAAATATAGATCTCATCCTTTACCTGTTGAATTTGAATTCCAAGAAAGAACTTAATCTCTCCAATAATAGACATTTCAAACTCCTTTCTCATATCCTCAACAAAAGATTTGTATAATGTGTCATTGCCTCCAAAGATAATGTCATCAACAAATATCTTAGCAATCAAAACTCTGTTATTCCTATCATATTTCAGATACACATTGTTGTTGTCACTAGTTCTTTTAAATCTTGTTTTTATTAGATATAAATGCAATCTCTCATACCATACTCGGGGTTCTTGTTTAAAGCCATATAGTGCTTTGTGTAATTTTCATACCATGTCTCAGTTAGTATTCTCAGAAAATCCTTCATCTTGTTCAATATATACTTCCTCTTCAAGAATACCGTTGAGAAATACAAACTTAACATCCATTCGATAAACTTTAAATCCCTTATAAGCCGCATAGGCTAGTAGGATCCTTACTCCTTTCAATCTAGAAATAGGTGCAAAAGTTTCACCATAGTCAATTCCTTCCTCTTGTGCATACCCCTCGCAAACTAATCTTCCTTATTTTTTATTATATTACCATGCTCGTTCGGCTTATTTATGAAAATCCACTTAGTATCGATTACATTCTTATATTTTGGTATCGGTACCAAAGTCCATGTATTATTATTTTGAATTTTATCTATCTCTTCCTTCATTTCTTTCTCCAGTCTTCACTTTCTAAAGCATCTTTTACTTTCCTCGATTCAAGTTCAGTTACTAGACATGTGTTTTCTCTTACCTTGCTTCTTGTTTGAACTCCAACAGTCTTATCTCCAATCATTTTTTCGGTGAGTGGTGTCTCTATACATAATTTTCCAATACGGGCTCTAAACCATTGGTATCTCTTCATTTCCATCATTCAGTAGAATCTTGGTAGGGTGTTAGGAATCTTGCTTTGTACATAAACAAATCTTTGATAATGCTCGTGTTCCTTCTTGCTATCTTCATCATTATTCTCTGCAAATCCATCAATCCTCACATTTTCACTTTCTACATTTTTGTTAGTACTATTATTAAAACATTTGTAAGCTTTGCTTTTAGTAGAATATCCCAAAAATATTCCTTTATCTCCTTTAGAGTCAAAATTTCCATCTCTTGCATCTTTAAGAATATAACACCTACCTCCAAATACTTTGAAGTAACTCACATTCAGTTTGTGTCCATACCAGATCTCATAAGGTGTTTTTTTTGTTCCCTTCTTTAGTTGGACTCGGTTAAGTGTATAAGCAACAATGCTAACTACTTCTCTCTAGAAGGTTTGAGAAATCTCATTCTCAATCATTAGTGTTCTTGCACAATCCATAATGGATTTGTTTCTCCTTTTAGCTATACCGTTCTATTGTGGTGTTCTCGGTGCAGACATATGCCTCTTTATACCACGTTCATTGCAAAAGAGTGTAAATTCATTAGATGTAAACTCTCTGCCTCTGTCATATCTTAGAAATTTCATCTGTCTCCCTGTTTCTTTATCAACTCTAGCCTTATACCACGTAAAAATTTTAAATGCATCATATGTTTCTTTTAAAAACATAACCGACATCATTCTAGAATAATCATCAACAAACAATATGAAGTATCTATCTCCATAGTAGCTCTGTGTTCTCATGGGACCACATAGGGCAGTGTGTACCAATTCCAATATACCTTGTGCAGTATAGGTTTCTCTTGTAGCGCAATTTAGTCATCTTACCTACTTGACATCCTTTACACAATACATTCTTAGGTTTGTCTAGACTCGATAGACCTCTTACTATGTTCTTCTTACTTACTTTGATTAAGTTTTCAAACTTAACATGACATAGCCTTTTATGTCATATCCATACCTCTTCAGTCTTAGAAAATAGACAAATCTTTATGGATGTATCAAGGTAGAATAAGTTACCTTTAGATTGACCTATGGTAGCAATTAGACTTCCCTTATGATTAAATACTTTAACCTTCTTATTTTGAAATTCCAGTCGGTGACCAATATTGTTTAACTGTGTCACACTCAACAAATCGTATTTCAGGCCTTCAACCCAATAGACATCATCATGCCTAGGATTGTTTAGAAAAATTATAGAACCTTTTCCCTTTACAGGATACGGGGCATCATTTCCAAATCTAACATTACCACTATTATGCTCTTTCAAAGTAATAAACTTTTTAGTATCACCAGTCATGTAGTGTGAGCAACCACTGTCTATAATACATGTATCATTTTTACTTGTGATATTAGGGCATTTTCTTCAATGCACATCACTTCATCATAATCATCTTTAATAGCAACATTAACAACTTCTTCTTCATCATCGGTGTCATCATTAGATGAACCTCCTTAATGTAGCATGTTTTCTTTCCTTTGTTTTTGAAATCTCTGAATCTTCTAAATCTATTCTCAGTCTTCTTGTTGTCTCTATTATCTCTCTTCTCATTATTGTCAGGAAAATTAGAAGCTATGTGACTAATCTTATTTCATGAAAAAAAATTTAATGGTAGCTTACCTTTTTACTTTCCTTTACCTCTTGGTAGCCTCCTAGCCAATAATGCTTCAAATTCAGCTTCATTATTTTCATCTTCAGCATATATATCTTCAATATCACTCTTACAACTATGAAACCTTTCACTAGCACTACTTTCATATCCATCACTAGATATATAATCTCTAGACTTCTTAATAGTCAAGGATTATTTGAATGGAGATTCAATTTTTAAAGTAGCAAGCAAACTATTATCAAAATCATTTAGCTTAACAACAGTTAACTTGCCGATTGTAGTATCCAAAGTAACAACCATCTATGGAATGGATCTCATCTCTTGAATAGAAGAAACATGGATGGAATAGATAGGTAGTAGTGTTCTAAGTATCTTTCTTGTAACATCTTATTCATTAATGGTTCCAATAGCACCTCTAATTGCAATATAAATCTCCTTTAGTCTTGTGCTATATGTAGTAATGTTTTCTCCTTCTATCATTTTCATTGATTCAAACTTTCCTCTTAAGCTTTTAGCCTTCTCTTTCTAAACATGTTGATCTCTACCAAAAACTAGTGTAAGCCTATCCCACATCTTCTTAGCAGTAGTGTAACCTTCTAAATCATTAAACTCTAGGTCGGTGAGAGTAAAAGTGATCTCTATCATCACTTGTGTATGTTCTTGTCTTTCTCTTATCTGGTCAAGTGTTAGAGGACCAAATAGTGGAGGTGAGTACTCATTGTCAAGATGATCCACTGTATAATCTCCAATACTAGATATGTGAAGCCTCATTCTATTCTGTCATGTAGAAAATTTAATCCTATTCAACTTTAGTGCTTCCCTCTTATACATCTTTGGACCTTTAGCTCAAGTATCTTTAAACTTATCTTCTCGGAGCACTAGCTCTGATACCAATTTTTGGTTTACCCTACTAAAGATGGTTTACTGAGAGGGGGGGGGGGGGAATCAAAAAANGAGGGGGGGGGGGTGAATCAAAAAATATTGAACCTTAATACTTTAACTTAAACCCCTTATTCAACTCAGTGATTCAAACAACAAAAACAACTGAAACTTGTAAACTCTTCACAAACTTGATAAAAGCATATAACTTAAGAAACTAACATTCACAGTAATCAAGCATCACATGTAACTCAAGATTTAATGAGGAAACCCAATTTGGGAAAAACCACTGTGGGAATTGTCACCCACAAAAATAAATACTGTTATGAAGTATGCTCGGTTAAGAGCCAATCCTGTTAAAGATTACAATGCACATTTGTTAGATGTGACCTTGTTAGGGGATTTACCTTAGATCTGTTAAGATCTTCACCTTGTTAGGAGTGACCTATTTAGAGGTCTTAAACATTCATCCTAGAATGTTACCTTTCTCAAGGGTTTACAAAAGGACTTGTTAGATCCACTCGGTTAAGAGATTTTCTATTACAAATGTTAGTAAGCAATTATGTACTAATGTGACCTGTGATTCTGCAACTATACTTTTCTTGATTAGATCCTTTGTTCACTTTCTAAAACTTACTGGCACCAACAACTCATCAACTCACCAGTCTCTCCTCTAGACTAGTTACCCAACTCTTTCACTACTCTACTTGGTAGTTCTTCAACTTATCACTTCGTGAGCAACTCTGTATAAACATACAGACTCATTAATATATAGGCCTTTGTTTTGCCTCTTAATCCTATTGATTAGGTTTTCCCTCAATTGCACTCAATTATCCGATCTTCTCAAATGAACTGATTCAATATATTTGCAACTCGGTTAAGTGGTTAACCATGCCTTATGACTTGCACTTTTTCTTGGAACTCACAACTTTATTTTTTCGCTTAATCTACATCACTGATTTTGAACTTGAATTTTCATGACCGTATATCTTGCAACAAACTTCTTCTTTGTGCTTGGAAACTTCTTGATCTATGTGCCTTTACATTAAATTCATTATGTTCCTTGTATATAGATGCTGAGAGCACTACTAGAAAACCTTGATGGGATCCAACTCCTTATCAACTCTTCAAACTTCTTTCTTGAACACCCCAACTCCACCAGTGTCTTCCTAGGGTATCTTATGACTTGTCAAAGGGATCAAAATACTTCCCCTATCCTCTCTTGACTCTCCAAGCCAAGTTATAGAACTCAGAAATTTCTCCTTTAGGGACACCTTCCCTAAACCAAGCACAATAACATAAACCTTCCCCATGGACTTAGCACTCCTGCCCTAAGTGATTAAAGACTTCACATAGACCCAAGGGTCAAGAATCCTCCAACGGATTCAATCTTTTATACCAAAGGATGGTTGAACCCTAAATGGCCTATGATTCCTTGTAGCCCTATCCAAAGGGTTTTTGGACTTAAATTTCAATTGCAAAAAGGATCCAATAGGCCTAATTGGGTTTTTAGACACCCTTTATAGAGTTTGTAAACCCCTCAAAGCCTTAACACTTCACTCCACTCCTGCACCCCTGAACTATCATAAAGCACACATGCCTAATTAGCTAGATTAGGCTTGGTTTGTTAAGTAAGTGGTCAAAGGTGGGTTCATAGAGTAAATGTAAAGGCTTAGATGGCTTCCTCTACCCCAAAATAGTTTAGAACCACCCTTAGTTTGATCCTTCCAAACATATATTTCACATGCATGTGACTGTACTAAAGAGCCAGGCTAATTACATAGAGATAACTAGCCTAGGGCTTTGTCTCATAAATCTTAGGACTAACTTTGAGTGTCTGAGCTTTAGGATTCTTAAAGAACATGATCCTAAATTGTATTTTCCAAGTGGCCGAGCAGATCCACTGGATAAATCTCAAGTTAGGATCACATCTTTGTGACTGGCCTAGTAAGATTTGGTTTCTAAGACAATGAGCAAGTAAAATCTATAACTTTTAACAAAATTCTCAAAAACAACTCAAACCAATTGGAATGCTTAAAGAACTCAAGAGATCACAAATTTATAAAACTAGATTCACAAGGTGAATCTGTACCAGGTCATACTTATCAAAATAACTCAAAAAACTTTTCTATTTCCTCCTCTAAACATCAAGCTCTATACACAATAAGTTCTAGCCTTCCTAGAAGGCATTAGATCACCTAATAGCATCATCTAGGTGTTACAGATACTTCAAGAAGTTGGTGTGGTCGGTCACAATGAAGTTGTCATTCTTCAAGCAACATTTTGCAAAAAGACAACTTTTTGGCAACATATGGGAAAGTTGCTATTTTGGGCAAATGCCAACCTTACCGACCTCTAATGATGTGGGAGAGGTTCAAAACATGACAAGAACCTATTCTAAGGACTTGAAACACAAACTTCTAACCAAACACTAAAATCACCAAAAGACTAACATAGTATAACCATGGTTTCAGAAACCCATAGGTTTATAATTCACCTTAGGGTCCTTCACCTTACATCATAGACCCACACAAACACACACACACAAGGGTGATCTCAAGGATGCACCTTATTACAAACACTAAAGCAAGAAAATAAACCTTCAGGAGGTGCCCTGCACCATATTCAATCTTTGTTCATGATTTGTTTCATGCTCGGTGACTTCGGTGAATATCTTCACTCGGTATCTGACTTCGCTTGGTTACCAAACTTGCTTGGTAAATGAACTTGCTCAGTTGTTAACTTCACTCAGTGACTTTCTTTTCTTTGCTCAACTGACTAACACTTCACTGCTTGGTAACTAGGTTGTTCCCTTTACTGACTTGATCTTTCTGCTTTACCAACTTAACAACATCAAATATTAAGTTAGAAACAATTATATCAATAGTTCCTTATAATTGTCTTATCTTTATTATCTTCCCAATTAATTTCCTCTCTGATTGATATGGAAACTTAACATAAACTAGGAATCAATTGCTTGACATCAATGACAAACTAACAACTGATCTAACCATTCTACTTTCTTTTATTCTTCTAAAATTTGGTCTTCATCGCCATTACTAGCAGTTGGTTAACAAATGTGTTGGCTATAATCAATATTCAGCTATGATCAATGTTGTCTAGATATTTTCTTTGAAAGAATTGGCAGCAAGGGTACTCAGGGGCTCGATACATTTTCTAGAAAGGTTTTTCCTAAAGGGCCAGCTTATGTTTATTAATTATTCTTAGACCTACACTCTCTACATATTTATGCTTACAAGTTGATTCCCAACTGATCAAATGAATTTTCCTTTCCTCTTTAGAACCTTCCCACAATTTATTTTTGAAAATACTTTCAATATTTGCTTCAGTCTTATGGGTGGTCATTAATTTTGACATAACATATATTGCTATAACAGATATGATAGATTTGATCATCGTCAATCTTCCAGCTAGAGACAATCATTTTTTTTCTATGAGGCAACCCTCAACTTGCATTTTTACACAATATATTCCCAATGTGTTGACCTACAAACCCCTTTTGAGATTGGCACACCAAGGTATTTTGTAGGCAATGATCCTATTAAAAAACCCAATATAGACACAATCCTTCTTTGAACACCTTGTAATGTGGGAAATGTTGAGAAAATCTAAGAGGTAGATCATTCACCAAATCACACATACATTGGAATACAAAACACTCTAACAAGGCGATTTGATTAACACAACCAAAAGAGTTCGGGTGCTAATGTGAGATCCAAAATATACCTAGTTTTGGATTCCTTGATTGTAAAAGTTGTAAATGATATGTAAAAATTACCTATGAAAGTAAGTGCAAGGAGAAAGTATAAAGGATGGACTTACCTTGTGTAAAGAAGAGGCAAATGAACCTTCAGATTGATTTTGACTATTACATAGGTGGAGGAATTGGGTATAACTCCAAATTTGGGTCTCTGGTGTTTGTAATTGTCTTTTGTGAAAATCTTAGACCCAGAGGACAAGGCTGAAAATGGAAGCCTTATCTAGGACAAGGGTGAAAATTGTGGCCTTGTCCCTTTAACTCCAAATTTGATGAAAATTGTAGAGGACCTGTAACTGCTTATGATATTACTAAATCTAGACCTGAAACTCTGCAACATGTTCCTACACATAGAGAGAAAGGGGAAAAGGTTGTGGAAAGGGGCTTTCCTTGGTCAAGCCCTTGTATAGGAATCAACCTTGAAATGAAATTGAAATTACACAAGGACAGATGAAATGTAATCTAGATTTGAAACATAAATCACCTTATAGCTCTTTGATGCAATGCCTCTTTGGAGATGATCACAAGTGTTGATACGATATATTGGACTCCACAAAAAATCAACAGGAAGTCATAAAACCACACCCTTGAATGATGGATGTTGTAGTTTTCCACAATGTTGGATTGAGGAAGAAAGAGAGGAAGTCTTGATGGGCGAATGTAGATCTCCTTCCTTGATGTCAAACTCTTTTTCTTGGCCTCAAATGGGGAAATAAGATAGATTTATGGAAGGAAATTCCTTGAATGCATGATGGAATAAAGACTTGAAAGGATTGATGGATCTTACTGGCTTCTTTGCACTTGAATGCTTGATGATAGATGTCTTCACTGAAAGGTGTTTGCTTGCACTTGAATCTCTTGAATGCATAATAGCTTGCTTGTAGATCTATATGTATTTCTTTTGTTTTATGGATAATAATAATGGATGTCAAAATGAGAGGCCTTGATGTCATTTTATACTCATTTCAGAACTAAATATTGTCGGGCTTACCACAAATGAAGATATGGAAGAAACACTCTTGTTGATTAACTATAACTGATTGAATCTTTGAAGATGTTAAGTTGATGATCACCAAGCTGCAGAAAGTTAATGCAAGACATTAAATCAGTTAATGTATTGTATTGTCATTGATGTCAACTTGATATAATCTGATTGGTTGTATACATAGTGTCAAAGACTTTAGAGGAACAGAAAGATAAAGGTTACGCTATCGGTAATGCATAAAATTTTAGTATGCACTAAGTGAAAACAAACACCGACGGTCAGTGCACCCCGACAGATAGAGAAAAGTCACAGTGATACCCAAGTGAGAAACCTGAGAAAGCATTACCGATGAGCAGAATCATAGTGTTACTCGACGGAAAGACAACCCCAATGGACAGAAAACCTTGACGGAGATGCCCGAGGAGAACTGAAGTGTTGACCAAGCTAACAAAGAGTTAAAACACCGAAAGGAACTAGAGTTCAGAAATGATAAAGACTTAGCTGGTAGGAGATAAAAAAAGAGTTAACTAGTTGTTAACATTTTTTTCATCGACAAGTTAAAATCCAGAGATAAGCGAGAGATTTAAAGTTGTTTTATTCTAGTTGTCTAAGAGAAATCTATGAAATAAAACTAAAGTAAATCTTTAAAGCAAGAAAGGAAAAGATTGCAGATCACGCTGAGAACAAGAAAGTCAAGGACTTAGAAATGGTGAAATAATGTCTATAAAGAGACAAGCTAATTCATTGTGAAAATAGGGGTGAAAAAATAAGAGGAAAGAGAAACTGGTGAAGAATGACTTCATACAGTACTGATCAATCAAGCTGAAGAACATAGCTAATATTTCTGTGGGCACCGAGCAACAGAGAAACACAAAATCACCAAGCAAAAAGAAGTGGATCAAAGGTATTGAAAAGAGACATTGAT
>MU227494.1:1069573-1081600 GCA_018584345.1 Thuja plicata | reverse complement strand
GTTAGTGTTAAATCCTCTAACAAGGTCGCACTTAACAGTGTGTTTGTAACCTTTAACAGGGTTGGCTCTTCACCGAGCTCACTTCAGAAGAGTGAAAATTTTGGGTTACCGGTCCCAAGTGGTTTTTTTCTTAACAAGGTTTCCACCTTAAAAATCCATGTGTCAATGTGTTTATGAGTCATTACTTTAGTGTTTTTCATTACACATAACTAATCTGGATTGATCGGTATACACTAAGTAATTTACTGTATTTTGGTAAATGAAAGATTGCTAATCAGTAAAGATAAAGAATAAGGTTTAATGGTGAAATCCGAGCAATATTTATTTGTTGAGATTATCTCAAGGCATACATCTTGTAGGACTGAAGATAAATAGAGGCTTATAATTGTGGTAATAAGTTTTTGGGTTAATTTATTGGAATATTTTTGAGGCCACTGATTCACCCCCCACCCCCTCTCAGTTATTCTGACACTTGTATTGGGCCCGGAGCCCACCAAAGCACAAAGCTCTAGGACAAGGCCAAAAATTGTGGCCTTGCCTAGGATAGGGCCACAAATAACGGTCTTGTCTAGGCAGTGATTTTGAAGCTAGCCCGTGTCTAGGGAAGAGTGATAAGTTGTGGGGGAAGAAAATAAATGAAGTGAGAATCAATCATAAAGGACATTTGGACCTATAAATCACCAAAGTGAGGCCTAATAGGTCCTAGGTGGAATATGAATTATGTGAATGGATAGAAAATAGGAAATCAAGAATATAAGTAAGAGCCATTCTTGAGTTTTGAGAAAATAATTTTGTTTTGGAGGATGCAAAAGTGCTAGAAGGTCTTGAAATCAATGTGGGAACCCATACATACTAAAATGGGGATAAAAATGAGCACCTAATAATGGTGCTTAATTTTTAGGATGGTACAGTTATCCCTTACTCTAGTAGGAGTATGAGTTTGCCTCATTCTCAAGGTAAAGTAGCAGAAAGAGAGAAAGAGAAAGCTCATGGGTAAACTGCAAGGAGATAAGACATCACTAAGTTTAAGCACATAAGCCCCCAAATGAAAAAATCTTAACTCATACATCAATATGCAAGGATATAAAAAAACAACAACAAATTCCTAGAGCTTACCAAGATTCCAAGTCAACTAGTTGAAGAGACGTCACTAGAGAAAATGTCTCAACCATCAGCATCATGCCCATAAATTTATTGCAAGAGCACAAGTGGTCACCTGAAAATAACAAGAGCATGCATCAAAGATAATATAAGACTCCATGGTCCAATAAAATAGCAAAGTGTGTTATGCTATGGAATCATGGAGGAGAGATCAAGATAATCATGAATGAAAGGCTATGCAGTTATGTTGCACTATGTGATCCATGAGAGAGAGAGAGAGAGAGAGAGAGAGAGAGAGAGAGATTACCTATCCCAGTAAGGTTTTGTCTCACTGTGAATTACTCAAAGAAAGCACCGAAAAATATGGAATTGAAAGGGGTAGCAAGTTGTGTTATGATAGTTCAATCCATCAAGGATTTTTCCTTAAGTAAAGTGTATCCAATAAGGGATCCAACAAAGAATGATCTATCCTAAAGTAAGGTAAGCTTCCTTAGGGATTGAAAAGAGAAGGAGGATATATCCTTAAGGAAATTTTATCAAATAAGGGATCTAAAAGGTGGTTAGACAGAGGACCAAATGTGCATAGTCAGTCTAAGGACCAAGATTCTATGATCTAGCAAATTATGTTATGCTAGTCCACCCATGAAAAAGGATAAGTTAAATGGTGTATAAAATTTTGTTATGTTAGTCAACCAATCCTAAAAATGTGAAAGGAGAGTGATCTGGCCCTAGAAAAATTTGTAATGCTAGTATACTCTACCTATCATGCTCAAAATATATGAAATAAGGAGGGTATGTATTCCCCCCCTTAAGATGGCAAAAGGGATATTTTTTTGACATCTTAAGGAGAAACAACTCCTATGAGGTCAAGGAAGGGAGGAATGCAAAGAGATACCATGCAAGAAGTGTAAAATGGATCCTGTGGAAGGATGACACACTATTAGTCTCCAAGGTAAAGGACCTATTTACCATGGAAACCCAATGGTGAACAATGAAAAAGGTTATGATCAAGGATGCATATACTTAATGAAAACCAACATTTCTATGTATGATTGGATGTCACATTATAGACAAATATTTCTTAACCAAGGGAAAAGTGGATCCTTGAAGAGGATGAGAGAGAGTGATATAATACCCTTTCCCACCAAGTGCGGCTTCAAGAATAATGAGAAAGAGGACCTATTATGTTACTCGTAAGGTATGATCACACTATGCATGACAATGAGCCCCCAAGGGATAGGCTAACAATGTTCCATGGTGTGGAGAAACATAATAGGGACTTAAATGTTATTTAAATAAATAAGGATTAAAAATAACTCATTGCAACATGATAAGTGAATAATTTCATTATCAATGAGTTTTTGATTCGTGTAATATAAGGCTCGACATTAATTAGTAGAGAATCATGATATCACTAATACATGTAGAAAGGAATATTGATAAGACTTTGATTATGTTTATTTTTTCGTTTACACAAAGAAGATTTGGAAAAATTGGTTCTTGTTTAAAGGTAGATATATAAAAAGTGTTAGATAATAAATGAGAGGATGTGGACAAAGAAGAAGACTCAAAATCAATAGGTTTCTCACTATTCTCAATGGTTTTTTGCGCACATACTACACTATTTTTGGGATGAGGATTCACGATAGTGTTAACATTGAGAGTAATTATTTGTGTTTTCTTGTAAGGATTAAATCCTAATCCATAAGAATATGCATGCCCCTCATTTCCTAAGGGCACTTGAATTCCTTGTTCCTTCTTTCCACATCCATTTCCATTGAATCCATGTTTTGCTAATTAATTATAACCATGGCTATAATGAGAAGCCATATAAGAAAGAGTTAATGGAGCCTCGTAAGTCACTATGTCATAACAATCAAGTTTGATAGTTTCTAAAGATTTGTTAGGAGTGGAGGAAAAAGAAAAATTGTTATAAGCTCATCAGAAAGATGAGTTGATGTTTTGGATTCTTTTTTAGGTTTAGATTGTTCAAGTTCAAATGTTGGGACTTTATATTCTCTAGCATAGGTTGGTGTCAAATCTAGCAATCCCCTATTGTCATTCAGAAGGACACTAGTAGAAGGAGGATCATCCTTAGGTTATTGATCTTGTTGTTCTTAAATCAACACAATTTTATTGCTTGATTCTGTATGAAAACAACTATTCAGCCTATCATCTTCCATAAGTGTGTACTTGATATTGTTGTATATAAACTTCACTTTTTGATGAAAAGTTGAAGGAACAACATGCATAGTATGTAACTAAAGTCTACCCAAAAGAAGGTTATAATTAAGAGGTCCAAACATCACATGAATATGAATGTTTAGAATAAATAGACCTAACTTAATAGGTAATGTGATAATACCAATGTTTTTTAGCAATATTGTCAAAGTTATGAGTAGGAATGTAATCATGTTTAATTGTTGAAACATTGAATTTGATCTCTTTAAACATGTCCATACTACAAACATTTAGTCCTGATCCATTATCAATTAAAGTTCTACAAAGTAGATTACAATTGGTGAGGACAACAAACACAAGAGCATCATATCAATCTTGGAGTTTTTTAGAAGGTAAATCATCTTGAGTAAAAACATTTGAGGTTTATCAATAGTCACATTCATGCATTCCAAGATGGAAGTGATATTGTATAGTCTAGGAGATGGAGTAGTTACATTTCATAATGCGTGTTGTAATGCTTCATGATAATTAGGTGGGGTTTGAAGAAGTTCCCAAAGAGATTTCTTGGAAAGAGTGGCACAGAGTTGTTCTACTACATCATACTCCTTTCCAAGGTTTTGAGGAAGATGGGGTGGAGGAGGAAGCACAAGTTGAGAAGGAGGAAGAGAAGTTAGAACAATTAGATTAGTAGGTTGAGGATTGTTTCTTGTGCAATAGGTGTGAGCTACTGCATGATAATTCTTAATAAACTCCAAAGGACTGGTAGATTTTCCTTTCACAATTATAATTGGCTTATTTAGAGTTTGAAAAGAATTTTGTTGATTATATCCTTTAACTGTAAGCATAGGTGTAGTGAAAGTTTGAGAAGAATGTTGAGGACAACCCTTAATAGTAACCATAGTTTTGTTAGGTGTTTCAAATAAATTTGATTGAGCGAATCCTTTGATAGTTATCACATGCTTGTTGGTTACTGTAGGTTGAGCATGAACATTGACAACATTAACTTTATCAAGCTCTTTATTGGTCATGGGTGCATCACTAGAAGAGAGAGCATTAGTAATGATATGATCCATTTTGTTCAAGATTTATTTAGAATAGGGATTAGAGATTTTCTCTAATGCTTCATCTCTAGAAGGAGTGTCAAATGAAGGTAAGGTGATATTAAGGAAATTATTTATGATGTCATCTTCTTTCTCTAAAATATATTAATGAAGGGAGGGTGTCTTAGGAGAAGGAGAAACATAAAACATGAATTAATCCTCTTCAGAGAAAGAAGAAGAAATGCCAACCATTATATCTTCTTCTTTTACCAAGGTTGCTTCATGTGGAAGAGAGTAATCAATGTCATTATTCAAGGGTTTATCAAAAATAGGATAATAATCAAGGGTAGGGACATCTTTATGAATGAAGCACACTTTAGGAGAGGAATAGACATGGCTCATTAAAGAGTGATCCGTAAAGGCAAGATAATTGAAAGGAATAGAAGGTGAAGTATCATCATCCTTAACCAAAGTATCCTCATAAATAAGGATTATATTAGGAGAATAGTTAACATCAATCCTCAACTCTCCTTTGTGTGCATCCCATAGATGCAATGAGTGTTAATTTGTCCATTCATTCTCATGAGAGATGGGTTCATGTGAACCACTACTCATGAAACATGGGTCAACGAGTTTGACTAAAAAAAACTACATAGTTGAATCTTGATAGCAATATCACAAGACTTCATGCACTTAAATTGATCTTTAAGTAGTCATTCTGAGAAATGACAAGTGGACATATTGTTAGGATTGTGTTAATTTTTTGAACCATCTATAGATTCCCAACAATCCAACGATTCCTAGGAGGCATTCTAGTCATCGTCAATTCATTACATCTATAGACCCTTATTTTGTTGTGACTACTTTCTAGTTCCAATGATCTTTGATTTCCACCATGAAAATAGTGCAAAAAGTCCTTTTGAAGTATTATTGTTGCTAGAGATCACTAATTGTTCAGGCTTTAGTCAAATTTTGGTGAGCCAACCATAAACACATGGAGCTATATGTTCCTACTCAAAAGTGACAGAATGGTTTCGGGATAATGCCCTAATAAATTTTTGCTACATGAGAAAAAAGAAAGGAAGTGCATATAAATAAATGAAAGATAAAAACAATTCATGAGATGAATGCACACAAAGTAGATCTTTATGTATATAAATGCATACAAAGTGGATCTAAATATCAAATCAAAAGTATGATACATATAATGAAATATATGCAATCTAACTACCAAGATCAAAAGAGAAAATGTTATTAGTAATGTAGGAAATGGTGAGCGGTGCTAAGAGGTAGATCGGTCACCAAATTGCAAATACATTGAAATAAAAAAAACACTCTAACAAGGTGAATCTGATTAATACAACCGAAAGAGTGTGGGTGCTAATGCAAGATCCACAATGTAGGGTTTTGGATTCCTTGATTGTAAAGGTTGTAAATTATATGTAAAATTGACCTATGAAAGTAAGTGCAAGGAGAAAGTAGGATAATGAACTTACCTTGTGGAAATAAGAGGCAAATGAACCTTCAGATATGATTTTGACTATCACAGAGGTGTAGGAATCGGGTATAAATTGAGATCTGGGTCTCTAGTGTCTGTAACTATTTTTTGTGAAAATCTCAAACCCAGATGACAGGCCAAAAATGGAGGCCTTGTCCAGGACAAGGGTAAAAATTGTGGCCTTGTCCTTTTAACTCAAAATTTGGTGAAAATTACAAAGGATCTGTAACTAGTTCTGATATTCTCAAATCTAGATCGCAAACTTGACAACATGTTCTTGAACACAGATAAAAAGGGGAAAAGGTTGTGGAAAGGGGCTTGCCTTTGTCAAACCTCTTTATTGGAATCAACCTTGAAATTAAATTGAAATTTCATAAGGAAAGATGAAATGCAATCTAGATCTGGAACATAAATCACCTTATACCTCAATGATGCAATGCCTCTGTGTAGATGATCACAAGTTTTAATGAAATATATTGGACTCCACAAAAAATCAATAGGAAATCATGAAACCACACCCTTGAATAATGGATGTTTTAGTTTTCCACAATGTTGATTTGAGGAAAAAAGATAAGAAGAAGACTTGATGGGAAAATGTAGATATCCTTCCTTGATGTTAAACTCCTTTATTTGGCCTCCAATGGGGAAAGAAGAAAGATACATGGAAGGAAATTCCTTGAATGAATGATGGAATAAATACTTGAAAGGATTGATGGCTCTTTATGGTTTCCTTTCACTTGAATTCTTAATGGGATTGAATGCTTGATGATGGATGCCTTCACTAAAGGATTCTTGCTTGCACTTTAATCTTTTGAATGCACAATAGCCTGTTTGTAGATCTAGATGTATCACTCCTATATATTATGGATAATAATAATGGATGTCAAAATGAGAGGCCTTGATGTCATTTTATACTCATTTTGAGACTAAATATTGTTGGGTCGACCATAAATAAAGATCTGGAAGAAAAACTCTCACATTGGGCCCAGAGCCCACCGAAGCATAAATCTCTAGAACAAATCCAAAAATGGCAGCCTTATCAAGGAAAAAGTCACAAAGGGTGGCCTTGTTCACACATATATTTTGAAGCTGGCCCAGTTCTAGGGAAGTGTGATAAGTTGCAGGGGAAGAAAATAAATGAAGCGGGAATCAAGCATAAAGGACAATAAAACCTAGAAATCACCAAAGTGGGGCCTAATAGGTCCTAGGTGGAAGATGAATTACGTGAATGGATGGAAAATGGGAAATCAAGCATAGAAGTTAGAGCCATTCTCAAGTTTTGAGCAAATAATGTTGATTTGGAGGATGCAAAAGTGCTAGAAGGACATGAAATCAATGTGGGAACCCGTAAATACTAAAATGGAGCTAAAATGAACACCTAATAAGGGTGCTTAATTTTTAGGATGGTAGATACCTTTTTTAGTTTTGAAAAATAAAATGCTAGACTTTTCTTTATTAAATATTTGACCCGAATGCCTTTCGTAATTAGATAAAACACCCGAATGCCTTTCATAATTAGATAAAACATACTTTATTTTCTATGCCTCTCTAACACTTGCCTCCCCAAATAAGGATGTATCATCAGCAAATTAGGTGTGTTTAATCGGTTCAAATCCCTCCACAACTTGAATACCTTTCCAAAGCCCCATACACCTTTTAACCTTGTTTTCCCTTCCCATGGATTTAACCATGATAACAAATAAAAAAGGGTATAGTAGATCCCCTTGTCTCAGGTCATTCAAAGCATCAAAGAAACCAAGAAATGCATCATTAATAGCCAGTGAGAAACGAACAATGGATAAACATAACTTCATCATCTCAACCCAATGTGTGCTAAAACCAAATTTGAGCATAACTTTTATCAAATAATTCCACAAAACTCCATCATAGGCCTTTTGAACATCCAACCTGATCATCATTCCTTTAAGGTTTTCATATTTCATAGTATGAATAACTTCATTCGTACGAATCATACAATCAGTTATATCTCTTTCTGGTGTGAATCCATATTGTTCCTCAGATATAACTTTATTGATAAAAAAATTTAATCTATTTTTGAAAAAAATTTCTATCACTTTATAAATTGTATTGCATAACAAAATAGGTTTGAAATCATTGAAAGATCATTGCAATTTGTTTTGGAATGGGAGCTATCTTATGTCTTTAACATACCTCTTGTTCTTGCAGAAGTCCTCCACGAGTTTCCATATATATGTTCCCATAAAGTGCCAACACTTTTGAAATAATCTTGTAGAGAAACCACCTCGACCTAGAGTTTTATTCAGATGAAGCTGAAAAAGGGCCACTCTCACCTCTTCTAAGGTAACTGGGGTGCATAACATCCAATTATCACTCTCTAATACAACTTTTGGAATATAATCAATAGCATAATCCAAAAAGAATTATTTGTATGGCTTCCAAGAATTCTTTTAAAGGATACCACCTCTTCTCCAACTTCATCCAACCCCACAACTCTTCCCCCATTAGCTTTGACGATCTCTTCGATCTTATTTAAGGCTCTACGAGAATTGACTAAAGCATGAAAACACTTGGTGTTGAGTCCCCATCTTTTAACCAGGTCTCCCTAGACTTATCTCTCCAATATATTTCTTCCCTAGCAAGAGTTTCCTTGAGCTCTTCTTTAAGCACTACCAATTCCTGCTCAATTCTTTCTTTTTCAACGAATATATTTTTAAAATCAGTTTTATTCTAGGTTTTTAACTTGCGTTTATTGAATTGTAATTTTTTCACAAACTTAAAATTATGTGAGCCCCCTACCCTAAATTATTTCCACCATGCCTCAATAAAGGTTACCAAATTAGTATCATGCCTCAAGCATCACTTTCCTCTTTTCATCATTTTAAATTCACATTTTCCCTCCAAATTTAAAATTAATTTTTAATTATCTCTTTTACATTCTTTCGCATTAATTAAATAATTTCTAAAATCATTTATTTATTTCCCCTTTCATCTATTAACTCATTTTATCTATTTTATTAAATAATTTTATATTATTTAACTAAAATGAGCTAAATATCCACTCATAATGTTATATTTTCATCTCTCTTTTTCTAATTTCGAAACTTAATCTATCTCTTTAGTTAACTATTCTTACAATTAAAATATTTTCCCCATATCGTCCATTAATTATTCCTCACTTTTCTATCTTCATCTCTCTTCACTTAACTCAAACTCATAGATAGAAACTATGTGTGCACATTCGGGTAGACTTTGACAAACAATCGAGTCAAACAAGATTTTTTCGCATGAAGATATAACTTGTTTGTTTCTTGTCCTTTGTGCATTTAATTTTGAAACTTCATTGATGATTTGATTTCATTGTGAGATAGAGGTTTTGTGATTAAATTTGTTTGATATCTCACCATTTTCATTTCATATCCATATTTTGGCATTGCCTAATTGACCCATGTCCTTTATTACTTATTTTTGTGTCAATGGAATATTTTTGAAGTTAAAAGTATAGATTTGCATAATTGTTCACTATTTATATTCAATTGGTCACTATTTTCACAAAATTATTCATTATTTTTGCATAATTGTTCACTATTTTTGCGCAATCGTTCATTTCTTATGCGGAATCGTTACCCAAAACTATGAGATTGTTTTGTATTTTTGTGGCTATGTTTTGGGATTTTTTTTAGGTAAAAATATGCACAACTATTACATAGTTTTGTACAATTATCAAGTGTTTCTACGTAATTGTAAGGTATATTTATGAAACTATGTGTTATTTATGTGCAATTGCTTCACATTTTTCACATTTGTTAATTATTTTTGCATAATTATTTCTATTTTTTACATATCGGTTGATCTTTTTTCAAGCTAAGTAGATTTGAGATCTTGGTGACTAACTCCTACTAAATAATACATTGATGAAGATAACTCGATGCATGTAGATCAACGGACTAATGGATCATTTATCAAGTAATGTATTAGCTTAAAAGGGTTCATTTAATTATCAACAAGGGATGTGTCTTCTCGGATGATGCAGCTAAGGGCTCCCTAACTTATCTATTAATTACATATAGGAAACTGACTAAACTCAAAAAAGCAAACAAAACCTAACAATATTAGAAATAAATTTTTCTACACGATAGTGGTTGTGGGTCATTGGTAAATGATACAACAATGGTTGTGGGTAATCGAAAACTTCACTATGTTGCAACTTTGTACTTTCAATCTATTGGTTCCCAAATCAACAGATTGGAAATCCTATGAGCTTGCCTACTCAATGCTTGGATTTTCCAACTAACTTGGAAAATAAATGGGAGTGATCGATTATGATCCTCCTCCCCTACAGTTTAGGCTATGCAAAACTAAGGCAGGTGAGCCTATACCTTAACCTAATCTCCACGTTCAAGGCTTTTTATAGCAAATAGTTTATGTATATGAAACTTGAGTGATCTCTCTCAAGATGACAAGTGAACTCTTGAGTCATATCAAATTATGAAAATCACAACTATTAAATAATTTAATGTTGTAAGAATGCTTTGATAAATTTTCTTTTGAAAGAATGCTTTTTGTATAAATGAATTGTAAAATGTAAATATGATTTCTTGATTGGAAATGCCCTGAAGATTTCTCGATTCAAACACCTTAAATCAATATTAGACTAGTGCCTTTATCCTCTGTATAGTAATATCAATTTAATTTAAAATGATCCTACGTATAACCCTGTGAGACAATTTTAACAACTTACTTCTCAAGTAAGCCCGTCACCCCAAATTAATTTATATGTATAATAATTTAAATGTGTTGTTAGAGTTAGGCTTATTGATTTTAAATTTTCTCAGAAAAGCCAATAAGACAGTGAAGCCTTGACAACTAATCTTCAAACTGAAACTAATTAAAAATATTATGTCATAAGATAGCACATTGAAGCATCTAAATGATATATATTATCACAAAGAACTAATCAAGTTAAATGAAGATAAATACTATCATGAATGAAAGGACAATGGGAATTATATTGAAATAAGCATGATTAAATCCAATTAAATACAAACTGTATAATTGTTCTTCTCTAGCCGTGCATCTTCAAGAGACAAGACCAAAAATACATTGTATATATAATTATAATTTTGATTCTTTTTTTTTTTTTTCATTCCCAAAATGATCCCCTATATATATATATATATGAGGATTCAGTTTGGATGAAAAGGCATACTCTTTCATAAATACTTGTTACATCTCAACTGAAAACTAATCAAACTTACATAACAGATTGATTACTTAAAATCTCCCTGAGACTTTTGAATCATTTTCCCCTAATGAATAATCCCCAATAGCTCACCACATTTGCATCCTCTCATCCACTCGCCACAACCATAGTCTTTGCCGCCAACGAGATCCTACACAAAATAAAATACACTAATCACCTATTAATTTAAGAAAGTAAAAAATTACCTATTGTTGGAGAATGATCTTTATTCATCTATGTCAATCACTCATGAAAATACTAGACTGACCATTGATTCAATTCAACTGAGCTTCACCTTAGCACCATGTGTCACATAATCGCTAACTCTCCCCCTGAATGTTTGACCACTTACTAAACTCATGAGCTAGTGACTAACCACCGTCTCCAAATCGCTAACTAAAAATTTCTAAGCTTTAAACCTTCCTGAGATGATGAACAAAGCATTCAAACCATCCATCTCCAACTCTCCTGTTATAACACTAACTGTCATCTGTACTCGCAACCTAGCGACTAGACATCAAACTTAATCACTCGCCAGCTTTCCAACCTTTTATGCTATCTCCATTAACCAGAACCGTTGATCATTCACATTATTGGTGTTTGAAAACGTTTATGCTATTTTAAAGCTACCAATATATCTTGAGACTTATGTTAGGAGTGGTTAGCCCCAAGTATGAGAGATCTGCAAGGTAATTGGACCAACTATAAGGACAAGACTTCCCTCTGTACTTCTGGCTCTGCGAAACCAAGATGGGTGCACCTAATCCAGATTGATATAAATTTTGCAACTCCTTACTTACTCTATATTTAACAACATATTATGATAAGAAAGTGCTAAGTGCTAACCACACACTCATTGACTCTCCATTATCATATGGGACAACAAAAAATAACCACAAATAATAGGGAGTTTTTTTTGGTAATAACTGAGAGGGGGGGGGGTGAATCAGTGGCCTCAAAAATTTATCCTTTAAACTTTAATCCAC
>MU227494.1:1037450-1062716 GCA_018584345.1 Thuja plicata | reverse complement strand
TATACATAGGTTGTCACTTAGTATCTGGCATCTACGCTACCATCCTTGAATCAACCTTCTTCTTAGACTGTCAATAGGCTTTATGCTAATCTTACTACCATCCTTGAATCAACCTCCTTCTTAGAATATCAATAGGATTTAGGTAAGACCTATGCTACTATCATGAATCAACCTTTTTGGTAATCTGATAGGATATACCTCAATTATAGAAGACTGTTAAGTCCTGCTCTGTTAAGAGACTTAATGCTTCAATGGTTAAACTGAAACACAATGACCTGTTTCTAATGCAACTTTGAATTGCAGATTTTAAGATCTATTTATGTACAATACCTCTATAATCAATGCATCAATTCAACTCCTTTGTGCTCCACACTTTCTGCTCTGTGATACTGTGCTTCTCTATTTGTCGGTGTCTGCAAAATTTTTTAGCTCTCCCTTAGCTTGATTGATCAGGACTGTATGAAGTTTATCCTTCACCAGTTTCTCTTCAACATCTTCTTCTTATTCACTCCCCTTCCATGTATCTGATTTCTTGTGGAAATTAATTATGCTTGTCTCTTATATAGACATGATATTCCTTAATTCTTGATTATTGATTCTTGATTCTTGGCGTGAAAAACAATCCAACCAATTTGATTTACAGCTTTAACTCTTGATTTATCTCATAGTTATCTTCTTGCCAACTGTATAAATCAATTTCTTAACTGTGGTCAAATAAAACAATAATTTAAGCCTATCCTTAAGCTCTGGCAGCTAGATATTTTGTCATTTTCTAATCTCTCTATTTTGTCGGTCAATTCTGCAGTTCGTCGTCAGTGACCACTTCCAGTTCTATTGGTATAACTTTAGTTAGCTTCGGGATCTCCGTCCATCAGGCATCATTGGATCTTTCTCATCAGGCAATAATTTCTTCTACTCATTGGGCATCACTGTGAATTTATCTCTATCTTTACGGATGGTGTGCACTCCGTTGGTGTTGTCTGTCACTTAGTGAATACTTGACTTTTATGCATTGCTGAAAGCATAACCTCTATTCCTTTGATTCTCTAAAGTATTTGGCATTATGTACATGAACGTATAGATGATATCAAGTTGACATCAATGACAATACAAACCATTAACTGGTTCAATGTCTTGCATGATCTTCAACTTAGCATTATCAAACATTCAATCAGTTACATGTCATCAGTTTTGATATGGTTTTGATGTTTAAAAGGAAGAACATAGCCAAACTCTATCAGACATGCATAAACAAAAAATAAAATAGCTCTTGATCAGTGCCTTATCCATTGGGCAACTCTTCAGAGAAAATACTGAAACAGAAGACAACCTATTGGCAAATACTCACAACCATAAACACAAGTATCTCAAATCATACACTTAATTATTAAATCCTTATGTAGATACATCAAATGAATCTATGTTATATCCAAAGTACATTTAATCTGATCCTAGATCAGAACTATGGAATAGAACATATACACAGATAACTCCATGGAAAGAGCCAGAAGATTCAAAACTCATAAAAAGAACACCAAGAAGAGACTTGAAACTGAGATAGTTATATTAAGTATAATGAGTCAAAATCTATAACAATATGACTAAATGATCACACCATTCAATAACTTGCAAAATATCAAAGAAGATATTTATCTTATCATGAAATACAGTCTAACATGAATATGCTATATCCCTAGAACTAAAATCCTGGATTCACCCTTGAAAACCCAAAAATTTTGGAACCCTTTACCACGAGAAAAGGTCGAGACTTATAGGAAAAGGAAAAGCCTAGAAGAGGGTTACCTAATAGTAGTCCTTCTTAGCAATTAATTGTAATCATTCTTCTCTGGTTGATCTTTCTCCAAAAGATCATGAAAATATTTGATCTGACACATCACCCAACAGGCCGCAAGGAATGATCAATCAAATAAATGCAGAACAGTCACGACATGGGCAGAGACATCCCAAAATAGAAAGTAGACCAGAAGCCACACAAGACCACCATGCAACATTAAAAGAAATTGGGACCATAGAAAACATCCCAAGCCACTCAAATGGTACCATTAAAGTTTATCCAAGGACAAGAACAACCTTGAGCCACTCCCAGATGCATTAAATTGGAGAACAAGAGCTCCATGATTGAGGAAACCATTAATATAATCAGGAATGATATCTCCCAAAATCCCAATGCTTCTGTTAATGATGATGTTGAGGAAAAAATTAGAAATGATGTTGAAGCAACAATGACTCCCATTCAGAAGAAAATTAATGGGAATGAAGAAATGCTGAAACACTTGCTCACGCTGGTTAACACTGGAATGAAGGCCACGCTCGAGAATCTAATTTCTCTGAGCAATTGGCTAGAAAACAATAAAGACAATGATGATCACCCTGTTTCCTCCCAGCACTCGGGACCTGAAACTCGCACTAGATCTAAGGTGCAGAAGAATGATGATCCGGACCTCCAGAAGCTGAGAGAGAATGTGATGACTATGAAGAGTCAGCTGATGGACTCTGAATGCCTTATGGAATATTTGCTCTGACTTTGGTTCTGGCGGGTTTCTTCTCTGTTTTCTTTCTAGCTGTTCTTTTGTACTTTTTGTCTTGAATGTAATTGTTGCTTTATCTGGGTTTTGACCCTCTGTTGATTATTCCCATCTTTGGGTTAGTCTGTTGCTTGTGGGGCTTTGTTAGCCTTTCCTCTCTTTGTTTTGTTAAAGGGTTTCGGGGTTCCCTTCAAAACCTGCTTTTACCATAATAAAAAACCTTGAGCCACTCCCAGGCAAGTCTGCAACACACAATCATGGATGAAAACCCTCAGAAAGCACTTGGAAATTTGAAAAATAGTTAAAATCGCTACTTCTTGGCACAAAATCCTTATCAACGGCTAAGATCAAGTCTTGTTCCATCTTTAAAATGCAGTTATGGATCAATTTTTAAGTTACCTGAGCCCCCGATCATATTATGCCAGATGTTGTAAAGGTGCAATGGTTTGATCACTATCCTTGTCACATCTTTCCTTTAAGGAAAAACACTATTCACATGACCTAAGAGACATCCACATTCATCGCTAGATCTCTGAATGAAAATGTTGACCGTTACTTTATCTAGCAATTCAACACAAGCCCTAGATCTTGATCCTGATCAACGACCATGATTCTATCTCTGCAAACTCCTCCTTAACTCTGATAAACTTTGCTTGACCATGATCAAATCTAGAGATTCAATGACAACATGACTATCTCCAAGTTGTTGAAACATTTTCTAACCCTTGAGTTTATCTGGATATTTGGCGTAGACTGCATGATCAAGATAAGAAAGAACATGATCAACGGCCCTCGCTGAATCGCTGAAAGAAAACAAGACTTTGACTATTATCTGGCAACTTGGTGCCAACCGCACATCTGAGACAAGATCGACGATCTGCGAGCAATCTCACAATCCTTCACTTAAACCTCAATCCATTTGGAGATTTAGCGACCAAAGAAAAATGAAAACCACGTCTTGACCTGAGTTAGATTACAAGATTCAGAGATAAAGCTATCTCTGAATCTCCAAATGAATTCCTTATTACCAGTTAAATCATGAGATCAAGCACCACCACAAGATTAGATCAAGACCTATGGCCTGTGCACAATCTCCAAGTCCAGAAAGCATATTCTATATTGTTCCAAGATTAAGAGTAAAGATCACAGGATGTCGCCAGATGAAAAAGAATATTTGATCTTGGTTACGAGATTAGGAGACAAGGCAAGGAGGATAAAGTGTACATAAAATTAAGTGACTTAACTTACTTAAAAAAGTAACTCCAAATTAGAACGAGTCATGAGGGTTTAGGGTTTTTCATAGATTCCAAGGTTTTCTAGGGATTAAGGACACACAAGACATTAGAACCAGTCCTAGAATACTTTTCCAAATGCCATGAGGACTCCATTGAGACCAAAAATTTACAGCCCTAACACACATCCTAGATAGATGGAAAGTACTTGCTAATTATTTGACTAACACACTTTAACCATTCATGAACTTGTGAGCTAGAAATTAAGAATTGTCCCTAGCTCTCCACATTCTTCTTTAACTGTCACTTTAACCAATGAGCTCATGACTATATTATGTCTCCTACTCTTAGCATTTTTTGTTAACTATCATCATGACTCGTGACCTAGAGACTAACCATTGTTTCTAACTCTCTACATCTTTACTTAATCGTTAGCTAAGCTTGCAACCCAGCGACCGTTGTTATCTCCACTTCACTACACTTTTTGTTAACTGTCATTAACTACTTCAACCTGCAGACTAACCTTGGTCACCATCTCTCGGATTCTTTCACTAACCGCCACTTTGAATCATGAGCTGGCATCTACTTTTTATCTCCAACTCACGTCTTTATTTCTAACCACTTCCTTCAACACACAAGATTGTGGTTGACTACAAAGTGGTATCTTCTGATTTGTCTAGTTTTCTCCATCCACCAATATCACCTATGTGGGCCCACAAAATATTCTCTACACCATTTTCCAACTTGAGTGCTAGACCTACCAAAGGCCTGTTGCCTTTGGCAACTTAACATGTGCTTGTTTACAGATAAAAACACCCAGTTACTCCTTAACACAAGTGTAAAGGATAAATGACTAAATTAGGTTTAGAGGTGTGTTCATTAACATAAAATCACTTACATTTAAATATGTTGTGTTTATTATTGTTATGGGGGTAAATAAGATACTCTCCTTCTATCCTTGAATATGCAAATGAAAGATCCAAGTTGATTAACCCAAAAGAAAGGATCAGTGCGTAACTGGATCAATCATTTAGAAACAAGAATAAGGAAGGAAGATCTTAAGTACCCAGGTTTTGATTAATTTAATTAATTTGAATGTACAATAAATTTAGATAGATTGAAAACCTTAATTGATTTGAATAGGATAAATGCACCAACCTTGAAATATTGCAGATCAAAGAATGCTATTTTCTAAAGCCTGTGTTGAGTTTCTGGAAAATCCAAGACTGGATCTAGAATGGAAATGTAGAGACGAACAAAACCTAGAAATATTTTTCCATTCTAAGACAGTTCTAATTTGAACCCTCTAGTCAATGTCACCATTTTCCAGAATTTCCGATTGCACCCTAGGTCACAATTGACCTAAAAAGTCTCAGACTGAAATTTTGTTTTCGGATCTTAGAAGTTTGCTGAAAAGGGTATCCAATTCTCCATCCTGATCTGTTGTTCTAAACCTATTTCTGCAAGAAAAAGGGTTTTGTTTGTTGGGGGAGGGGTTTGCCTTAGTCAAACCCTGATTTAGGAATTAACCTTGAAATCAATAATTGAAATAGAGAATGCTTGCAAGTAGTAGAAGTAAATCTAATAATGAAGCTATGATATTCAAATAGACATGCGATTGTATTTCAAATGTAAGTAAGTATATTAATATGAAAGCTTGAGCTCAATTAGAAACCATAAACCTCCATGATTGTATGCTTGGAATCCACCTTAAAGGGAGAATGAATGAGTCTTGAAGATGCACAAAGGATCTTGAAGGAAGATCACACAACCATGATGGTTAGATCTAGGGTTTGAATGATGAATCTTGAATGCTTTAACCAAATCCCTTCAAAGGCTTGAAAACTTGAATCCTTGATCTTCAATGGTGAACTTGAATTCTTGAGAGGAAGAATTGAACACTTTGAGAGCTTGAAAACATGTAGAAAAAATGGATGCTTGAATTTTTTGCTTGACTCATATGACTTATGACCGATTGTTAGCATTCATGCTTTTTGAGAAAATGAGAGAGAAAAGACTTCCTTTCATATGAAACTAGGGCACAATCTTCTAGAGAGGATGAAATAGGAGAATTAAATTCCAATTAAACCTATGCACCTAGAAGAGGACCCATATTAAATATAATTTAAGATTTGCCATTTCAGAATCCAAAACAGCCAACCCGAAAGCGGGAAATAAATTTTTGATGACCTCCGGCAGCCGACTGGTTTCCAGATTTGAAAGGGGGACCCAGGTCAAGGTCGAGGTCATCCTTGACCTAGGTCAAGGTCAAGGTCATCCTTGACCTAGGTCAAGGTTGAGTTCAACCTTGATCCAGGGGGTCAGGACCCCTAGAAAATATGCCAGATGGGATGGGAGGTGCCCAGAGAGGCCCAATCAGGGTCCTAAACAGACACAGAAGTAAGAGAGGATGCAGAAATGAGGGGATAGTATGATGGTGGTCAAAAAAATCCCCTAAGGAAGGCTAAACATTCTTAACATGGAAGTGCTTCCATTTTAAGACGATACAACAGGTAATGTGGGATAAGTGCATTATAATGTTTTTCTATTGCGACCTTCTCAAAGCATTAATTTTCTTCAAAGCAGTAACAAATCGCTTGCCTCATGCATTTTCTATTCTTCGTGACATTTCCTGATCAATCATGTACATGGAAAATAATAAATAATTGTTCTCATGATAAAAGATGTAAACAATAAAAATAATTTCATGCATTAAGATCAAGGATGAATATGAAAAATTTAAATGAATTAAGACAAGGAAGAAATTTCCAAGAGCATAATTAAATTCAAAATTTATGTTCTACTAATGGCTCTTTCTGGGGACATATGTTCCTATGTGGACATAATGAGATCCCAGTTATCTCTAGAGAAGAAAACCATTAGATTATCACAAAACAAAAAGAAAGAAAAATAAAGAAAATTCTTCTCTAAAGGTTAGAAATACTCCTGGTTTTTCTTTTTTTGATCGGTGATAATTATTTTTCCATTGATTTAAAAAGAGGTTACATCATGGCCATAGATGGCATTTTTTTACAAAATGTAGAAACTTCCTTGCATTCGACTGTCTACTACTAAGGTCAGCTAAGCATTAACAAATACTATAGCAAATTCTGACTACTAATCACTCTCGAGCATATGTTTGTCATACATTCCAAAATGGAGAGATAACACTGGAAATATTACAAAATTACCCAAAATGGAGTGGGCTATCAACAGTCCACCTCCCACAAAAAATAGAGACCAACAAAAAGCTAAGATCTCCTAACGAAACCAGTTAGTCGCCACATCGCTAGAGAAATTCGCAAATGCTCTGTATTTGTCCACAAGAGCTCCAACAGGGATTGTGGTTTTAGTGTCCCCACTCAGTCCCATAGATGCTTCCTCTCTAGAATTCCTAGCTGCAGAGGCCTTAGCCTCCCTTCTAGTAACCGGCAGTTGCCTTCGGATCTGGGGTCAACCATCACCATCCAAACTGGCCGTCGACTTAATGGTCGTCTTCTTCAATTTCCTATTATCATTATTTGGTGCCACCTTTTCATTCTCCACCTTGGCCCTATCTAGCACCACTAGCAGTGCCTTCCAACCTCCCAAATCTCGTGCCAGCTAAATGTCCTCTGGGCAAGTCGTGGACCAGACTACCAGTGGTTGCAGACCACGGCTGCCACGCCCAATCATACAGAATGACGCCTCCCCCATTTTCAATCCCAGACCCACCTCCACTCAGGAAATAATATCCTCCACCCTACCAATCCAATTCACCACCATGCATTCCCTGACCACTCACCGGACTTCTGCTTTCGACTCAGCCACCATGAGGGCGATGGCCACAAAAACTGATGATATGTCCAGATTCGTTCGCGGGCACCATCCTTTCTGGAGGAAGTGTTCCCCAAGAATATCTCTGATAGCCTCCCAAAAATCATCACCCTCCCCTGCAAAGATGTGGCTCAGCCGATTCAAAGTAATGGGTGTGGCAAAGGTCGGGATTTGCCCCATAGTTGAGAGAGAGAAATTGGCTTCCATCACTCGGCTCTGGTTTTTGGACTTTGACACAACATAATACAATGGGAAAAAATGCCTCTGAAACCTCTAGAAATAGGTGATTTTCCCTTCCACTTTCCAAAAAGCACTCAAAACTCATTACTCCCATAGATACGGACTCAGATTCACATACCGTCAGGTGGATTTGGGGAAAATGAAGAAGTATTTCAAATATTGCCCATGCACTAGGATCTCCTAAATTTCTCCATCGGTACTCTGTAAGTAATATGTTCTTTCTCCTTCTTTAGATCATTGTTTGATTTAAATTTGGATACCCTAGCCCCCCCAAAATTGAACATCATTATTCTCCTTAGTCAAAAACCTTTTCTTGATCATGTAATAATATGCACCTTCTGAGGATGTCATCATCTCTTATTCCACTATGCATCATCTCCTGATTTGATGAATTTCCCTTTACTTGAATCATGCAAGGATCCTCATGCGTGCATTCTCTTTTATTCCTGGCTTCATAACCCTTTATCAATCTCTGTGGAAAACTGTGGATTTTGCATTTGTTCCTCAAGTATTCTTCATGCTCTCTTGGCCATTTATTTAGAAATCCTATTATTTCATTATGCCCTTTCTCCTCGTGATTTTTTTTGAAATCTACTTCATTAACATATTCAAATTTCTCATGAATTTGATTTCCCTTTTTTGCCTTGTGATCCATTTTTTGGCCGTGCAAAAATCTCTGGTAAATTTTCCTTATAACCTTTTTCCTTTTGAAATATTCGTATCATGGACCATAGTATGAAAATTGGGCTCCACATAACCCGTTTTGCAAAAGTTTGGATCATTAATCTCTTTAGTAGCCCGTTTTATTTCATTTATTTTTATCAACTCTATGGCTTTATTTATTTTATCTCATTTTGAAAATGAATGTCTTTTAACTTTGAATTTTAGAGTAGGCTTCATTTTGTAAAGAAGTTTCTGGTGAGTATGTTTCCTTATTCTCTTTTTAATAATCGTCTTATGTTCTAGAAAAAATTTATCTTCTTTGTATAGAGAATTTGGAAATATATTATATTCGGGAATATTTTGCAAAAATATTTTATCCGCCTCTTCCTATAATATTTCTAAAAAATCTAGACTATTTTCAGACATTCTTTCTTTTGCTTCTTCAATCAATGGATTCAGAAAAATAGAGAGTTTAGGTCTACCTCCATGAGAGCCTCCCTCTGGTCCCTTGGGTGTTTCATCACATAAGAGATCATCTGGTGTATCACAATGCATACCTTTACTGAATGCATCTTCTTAAGAGTCATCATTTGCTTCACCAACAAGAACAATGTTTGTTGAAGTTTCCTCTTGTTCATATATTGTATGCATTTCTATTTCATCTTCACAGTCTGGATGGATTATATTTATTTTAAAAAAATGGATTAAAAATGATTCATATCTAGGAAACATTTTTTCATATCTTTCAAGAACATTATTATCTGGAAGATTTGAGGAATTTTCAAACCATTTATGAGCATACTTCCTTCTTTATAATCAAATGTTTTCTCCTCCTGGGATTTATTTTCCATTTCACCAAATACCTCTTGAAATTGCATTGATTCGTTAATTTGTTTATTTTGGTGAATTGAGAAAAAATTTGGACCATTTTCCTCAACACATTTATGATATTTTGTATCTAACAAATATGAAAATTCTTCTAAACTGAGAAGATCTTTTTCTTCATCATTGCATTCACTGATACGTGTCTCCATACAAATCTCACCATGTATGAATTCTTCTTCAACCTAATCCAAATTTTATTCTTCCATGTCATCATTCTTTTCATTTTTATCTATTTCAACATGAAGGTTAACACCATTTTCATGTATAGGAGCCTTTTTAGTCTGATCACAGACTTTAGTTGCATTCAAATTTGGAGTACTTATAAATCTTGCCACGTATTCATCTTTTTCTGTCATCATGTCTTCACATATTTGATTTAGCAAATCTCTTAGTTGAGAATCATGATAAATGCCTAACTCGCAAATTTTATCTACTAATTCCCTACGTAGAGGCTGTTGGATTAATCTATGGAAAGGTAAGTGCTGAGAGGGGAGGGATGAATGAATACTTATAAAACTTTCAACTACTATTCTTTACTCTTCAATGAACCGAATTCATAAAAACATTGAAAAGCATGTAAAGTAAATTAGAAAACCATGACTGCTAACTCCATGATTTTTGGTCACACAAAAATCCTTTGTTAGAGGGAAAAATTATGGTGGGGATGGTACCCACAATCCTTCACTACTACAATATAAAGGTTGATCGGTTAGAGCTACAGATTTAGCTACTTCTGATAGCTTACCCTATTACGAGTATTATACTCGGTTAAGAGTACAAAAGACTTATTTAGTTTACCTTGTTAAATTATTTTATAATCTCTCATCTAAGAGATGTACTCGATTAGAGGATTTACAAAATAAGACCTGTTAGGGCCTACCCACTGAATGATATTTCTACTCTTAGAACTATTACAAAAACTATTACAAATATGTCTACAAGTATGCATCAACCATAATGTTGTTCAGACTCTTTATTCTCTATAAGTGCATTACCTCATTCTAAACTCGGTAACTTATCTATTTTTCACCTTAGAACTTCTACATTCTAACTCCTCTAGATTTGTCACTGTTACTACTTATGTCTCTGAAATATTCACCATCATCTGTCATCTTCATTCTCTATTCCTTTTAAATGATCTTAAGATAGTTAACCCAATTTATATCCTTCTTCTTTTGTGGTGGAGTTCAAGCGGTGCAAGGTTGGTTTCATTCCCAATGCATTTATTATGCTTGTCATTCACTGGTTGAGTTGCTTCGTGAGCATGTGCAATCATGATATTGCAATCCCAATGTTCTACCTAACTTTTGTCTTAAATACTGTGAAGGCTTTCCTGCTTGGCATCCAGGTTCAATGTATTCAAATTTGAATTGTTATGTCGGCTATGGTGTATTCAGTAATGTGCTTTGATCTTTCTCGATGACATTGTGTGTGTATATTTGTGCACCTGTTACCTGCAACACAACACTTCAATAAGTCATTTTGTTAGTGAAAAATAACGGTTAAAGAGCATATAAACCATAACATTGACTTATTGCTTTCTAACTAGGATGAGTGTAGCATATAACATAAAAGCCCTCATATTTATGCTAAATACCAGTGACATAAACAACCTAGCATGAAAGATTTGATAAAAAACAAGCTATTATTCAATGAGCAATGCATATTAGTCTAAAAATGGACATTCTAACAATGCATAAGCATAAGCTATGAAATGAAGTATGAGTCTAAGTCTATTCCAACAGCATAACAATGCATTTACAATATGAGATGAAGGCTTATTTGTGCTCCAAAATGCCTACTATTTATAGAAGAATGGGAGAGAGAGATAGAGAGGGGGGGAGACAAGGCTCATTAATGAGTTGAGGGACTCATTAATGGTGGTGTAAGAGCCATGGAGGAGACATGGGCTTAAGGCATCTTTATTAATGAGGCATTAATGAAGGCCTTAAAGAAGCATGGGAAGGGTGTAAGACTCAACTTGGCAAGTTGGTCCCTTAGGAAAGTCTTTCTTAAGAAAATGGACTTTCTCAAGTGGGTTGAGTTGTTAATCATTCCTTAATGGAATGTGACAACATTAGGAGGTGGGTTAGGGTAGAATCAGAATTAGAATTAGATTAGCAAGGGTGGAATGGGTTGAGATGGGTTAGATCCCAGGGTAGAAGTGGTTGAGATAGGTTAGGTTGGGGTTTAAGGGAATATAAATGAAATAAATTAAACTTATTTAATTCATTTAAAATATAGGAATTTAATTATTTAAGTATTTTATTCATTTTTAATAATTAGGGGACTATAGCCATTTTAATTAAATTAAATAGGCTAGGGGAATGGGTTAATTGCAAGTGGTCAATTGATTTAGGGATTTATTTAATTCCTCTATAATTAAATACTATAGCCATATTTGAATTTGATTTGATTTAATTGGTTTAAATTGATTTAAATTGTATGGCTAGAATAGTTAATATAATTCAGTGATAAAAATCACCTAGGACATTAAATTGATTCGAAGAATTATGCCAAGCAGTAACTGTTATATGCTGAATGTAGACCTCTGAATTCAACACAAACACAACATAGTCTTTACACAATCGTTCAATTCACAAAGACAAACATGAATTGTTTGTTTTGCAAATTCGATTGAGGCGACCTGTTGCCTCCTAATTAGTTGTGGGTGTTGAGTTTACCCTCAGAATGAGAGCCAACAACCCGACCATTGCTAACATGGAGGATTTTAAGAATGCAAGAAGAGAAGAATTGCCATTAATCTTACAAAATTGCAACTAGTCTATGAGAAAATGCTCTTAATCTATGAATTGAGAAACAATTTAAACTATGAAAGCAAATTAGACTAATCTAGGAATGAATTGCAACTACTCTATGGAAGTAAAATACAATTAATCTAAGAATGAAAGTGCTTGTAATCTAGAAAAGAATTGCTTTGATCTATGAATGGAATTGCCTTTAAGCTAGAATTGATCTTGCAATTAATCTAGGAAGCTTGAAAACACCAAATTGAGATGTTAGGCATATAGATAAATCATAAATGAAAGCTAAACATCTTCAATTCTAAATGAAATTTTAGACTAATTATGCAAATTGAGCTTAAAACATGAAAATGATTAAATACAAAAATTGCCTATAAATTTGATGCTCTCCAAAAATCATCCTCTCTAATGAAGAAAAAGAGGTCCAATTTATAGAAAAACATGGAAAGAGGGTGAAGAGTCTCTTGAAAAGAAACGGTGGCCTCTTCATTTCCATTTGAGACAAATAAGCAAAGATTATTTAAATAAAAGGGTGAATTATTGCCACATAAGTGTCCTTTCACATGGAATTATGGAATTCCTTTTTGAGGATAATTCATCCAATAATTAAATAACCTTTCAATTCCTTTTATGTATATTAGCCAAAGGGGGTGGAATTGATTTAAATAAAAGCACTTAAGACTTTAGCATTAAATCAATTAATCATAGGGGTTTTTAGCTAATAATAATTGAGAATTTAGGAATTAAATGTAATGTCAGATTTATGCAAATTTGGGTTTTCTGCATTTGACATTCAGTCAATTAAAGTCAATAAGGAGAAGAATTTGCCTAGTACAATAGGACTTCGAGGCTAAGAAAATGCACCAAAATTGATTGGATTATTAGGTGCCAATTTTGGGGTGTTACATTTTGCCCCTCTTTGAATTGATGTGCGAACAATGCATTGATTCAAAGAACAGTCTGAAGTGAAGATCGGAATCGGGGTTAGGTTGCCCCAATGTCCACTAATAGCTGATGAAGATCCAAGACTATCTTCAGAATCGGGGTTAGATTGCCCCAATATGAAGGTTAGCCCTCTAAGATCTAGGTTAGATTGCCTAGATAACGATTTACAGAGTTTTTGAGAGTCATCTTCAGAATGAAGTGTAACTTTTAGGAATTAGGGTTAGATTGCCCCAATACCCAATGAGATTTCAAGAATCATCTCCAAAACAAAGCTTAGTCCCCCAATGTCTAGGTTAGATTGCCTAGACACTGGTCAGATTGATATCTTTCACAAGACTGTCCCTAGAACGAGGCTCAACCTTCAGGAGTCAGGGTTAGATTTCCCCAATACCTGTCTCAAAATACAATCAATTTAGGATTGTCTCTAGAATGAAGCGTGATCCTTGAGGATCCGAGTTAGATTGCTCAGATACCTAGCAAGATAGATGATGTGATGAAAAGATTTAAGATCATGGAATATCCAATTTTGATCATAAGGAACGAAAAATTGAATATGCCCCAAGTGATGAGATGCCCCTAGAAATGGGGACTTTTGATTTAGATCAGACTGATTCAAGAATAATGTGAAAAGATTCAATGATGCAATCATCTTGCCCCCTCGGGAGCAAAATCGAAAGAAGACACATCATAAAGATGAGAGCGAGAAATCGCAGAAAAAGATCAAGAGAGAGCAGAATCAATTTAGAGTGATTGAGAGGTCTTGTTGATTAGGTTTGATCATAGTTGACCAGATTTGACTAGAGTTGACTTTGATGAAAAGATTGCAGAATCTGAGAAAATGATGACAAGAGATAATCCTGACCAGAAACCAACATCAGAAAGCTTACTACACAAGCATCCGATCACGTCGGTCCCAAAATTTTAAGATGTGATTTTGAGCTACTTAGGAGTGTCAGATTTTGATTTTGATTATGAAAATGGATTCAGAACGGTCCAATTAGCCAAGGGCGCAATTTTTGTAGAAAATGGAGCATTTTGAAAAATTAGGTCAAAGGCTATATAAGGCCCGGAGGGGTTATTTTCAAATCATTATTCACCTTTGACTTTAGTGATGGTGAGAGCTTCAGCTGACATTAAGAGCATTCCCATGCACATGCATCGATTTGAGCACACCCGATGACACAACCGACCAGCGAAGTATGACGCACCTATGAGTATTCATAACTAGATTTTTATTGATTTTTAGTGTTAGTGCATTTTTCAAGCTTTTTAAATCTCGTCTCGCCAAATCTCGTGTGAGGAAAAAGTTTCCTTGCACCGGGCCTAATCGCCTTTCGCATGAGAAAACTGAATCCTCGCGTGGGTTGGGGATTCCATGCGCAGGCCCCTCCCCAGCGCTCGCGCGAAGAGTGCGCGTGTGCCACGTCAGATTCTTAGAATCTCGCGTGAGAACACATCTCGCCTCACACGAGCCTGAAAGCTTGCGCGGGACCAGAGTTTCCTCGTGCAAGAAAAGAGTTTTCTCACATGGGAAACTAGCAAAAATCCAAAATTATAATTTTTCTTGCGTCGCAGAGTCGACCAGTTGAACTGTGTGTAGAATAGTTCCATAGCTGCATTTGTTGTCTTTTTCTTTGAAAATCATCATTGTTGAGGTACTGATCTAATTTTTTCCTTTGCTTTGCAGCTTGATCTCCTAGACATTGGTTTCAGATCCCATCATCCTATCATGGGTGAGTTGTTGCAGAGATTATCAGATGCCAACGGGGCCCACATTGATGGGCTAGGATTGACATATTTGCGTGATGTACCTAATATTTGGGTAAATCATAGATTACTTGGGGCCCTGGTAGAGTGTTTCCATTTGGAGATGAATACTTTCCATCTGCCACAGGGAGAGATGACGGTGACTTCGGAGGATGTATACCAAATTTTGAGAGTGTCGTTCCATGGAGCTCATGTGGAGTATTGCACACAGCCGAGAGATGGTACGCAGGATTTGAGAGCCATGTTTTAGGATCAGTTAATGGTGGGTTGGGCCATCTCTTGGGAGGAGCTGATACATTCTTATGGCTGAGATCACCCCTTGGCAGTAGTTCTCACACTATTTTTGAGCTTTCATCTGGTACCTAATTGTGGTCAGCACGGTTTGGAGTGTGGCTAGGGTATTATGCTCCAGAAGATGTTAGATGTGCCTATAGTCACTTATGGATGGGGCGAGTGCATACTCACACAGATGTATCACGAGATGCACAAGATCGTGTATCGGGGTGCCCACACTATGGCAGCAGGAGTAGTTTTTTTGCAGATCTGGGCCCAGGAGCACCTTCCTGTATGTAGGCTGATTTTTCATGATATGCGACAGCCATTAGAGCCATATATTTATAGATACACCAGTTCGATGACCCAGCCTGTGCTGGGTAAGACTGAGCAGTGGCGAGCACAGATTGATGATATGGCTGCAGTTATATGGTGACCATGGGCAGCTACTAAGGTCTGGAACGATGCTCATCATGAGCTGTCATACATGTTCTGTTCATATCCTTTGATAGGGCATTCCATTACAGTGATCAAGTGCTTCTTACTTATGCGTGTGTTGTGCCAGTTCAGGAGGCCTCAAGATGTTTCTCTCAAGTATTGTACTTATGCCTGATTTGTCAATGAGATGAAGAAGGGTTGGCAGAGGCAGCTTGACAGGGGGCGTAGCATGATAGATGCCCAGATACCACCAGCCCAGTGGGATTACATGGCAACAGTGATGAATGCAGGTGTGACACCTGCATACAGAGATCAGCAGTTAGCGCATCCATTTCCTAGATTCACATCTCCAGTGGGCCAGATTCCTCAGGTGGTGCAGCCACCATCACAGCAGTAGGAACAACAGGTTCCTCCTCTGGGACAGCAGCCTCAGGATCAACAGCCACAACAACCACCACTTCAGCAGCAGGAGAGAGTGGTACATCCACGTACACATCAGATTGATATCCCTGTGAGGCCCATGGGATCAGATACAGGTGTTGGGCCTAGTGGCAGCCAGGATAGAGCTGCAGAGCAGAGAGAGATGATACTGTCATGGCCGATGCAGTTTTGACTAATCCTCCAGTAGGTGGACAGGTGACTCAACTACAGGAGGCTCTCTGTAGGGTGAGAGAGAGAGTTCGATAGACGCAGAGGGAGCGTGATGACCTCCACACGCAGGTGGTTATTAGAGACACCTAGATATCAGAGAGAGACTGGGAGATACAGTGACTGTGAGATTCATTGGCTAGGGCATAGTTGGATACTAGATATGAGGCTGCCCAGGCTGCTTACTATTATGTTGCGTATACTCTTGTAATTCTTGAGGTAGCAGATCATATTCTAGCTTTTTCAGAGTATGTTGGTGCTTGGGCTGTTCCACAGGGACCACCTCCGGGTCCTCCTCCTCATTAGTAGGGCATGCCCCCACCTCCACCTCCTCTAGGTGGTTAGATTATGATGTATATTGTACCAGAATTTTGACCTATTGTGCTCGAGTAGCACCCTTGTACATTCAGACCGATCGATATATATATATGAGCTCAATTTTTGGCATCATTGTACATGTGTATATATTGCTTGAAATGTGTATGCTTTATGAGATGATTTCCTATATGATTTAGATGTATGGAATGGATGAATATGCAAATGTTTATACACATGTTTTATGGATGTATGAAAAAATGCTATGATAGATGTTAGATGGATAAATGCTATGTATGATTCAATTTATGCTTATAATGGATGCACATCTTTTATGGATATATGTATGCAAATGAATGTATGGAAATGCACTTCTTGAAAATTAATGTAATGCAATGGTACTAATCATCTCATGCAGGGTATTCGCAATATACAACACGTACTAGCCAAAAGGATGCGCACGAAGATCGAGAACGAGGACCGGACACTCATGCAGTCAAGAAGAACCATGATGAAAGATGAGGAACTTTGAAGAATGAGAAGATAATGAAGATAGCACCAAATTACCATGATGCAAGCCTAAAATGCGAATGCAAGCCTACAATGCAAATACAAGCCTAAGCTAAATGCAATCCTAGGACTTTGGTTGTTGGACTCATCATTTTTATCATCATCGGGTGCTTTGGATCATCAGAGTCAATACAATCCTTACTGGTGCCGCTACAACCATAAGAATATGAATATGAATTTCATCAGATAAAATCTAGGAAACAAACATAAGCACCGAGGCACAAAAGCCAAGGTGACCTGAACATTGTTTCCAATTTGATGTAGTAAAAGTTCACAAGTAAACAAACATAGCAATAACAGTCAAGGAGATAATTTCGACCTCCCCTTGGCGTACAAATAAACAAGATCAAGGGATGTGAGGCTTTTCTACCTTAATGTAGAAGCTCTTATCACATACACCCTATTTATTTGACGTTGTCAGATCATTGAAACCACACCAACAAGCAGTAGACAAAGAAAATATCAATGAAATTCATAAGAACAGAAAGCATACTAAGAAAGAGTCAATCATATCCTAGCATGTTTCAAGGTTTACGAATGTGTCTATGTTTAGGGTGTTGAGAAACACCATTGTTCTTGTGAGTGCAATGTGTTTGATTGCTATCGAGAGATGTTTACGTCGCGAGATATCCGAAGTGTGTTGAAGAACACATGTGTCCAAAGAGAGTATTGAAAAACACTGTTTGATTAAGTTGTTGAGAAACACCAGTTCGTGCCAATAGAGAGTTGTCATTTGACAAGATTATTGACTCAAGTGTAAACCGAAGAGTGAGCAAAGTGAGGAAACATGCCCCCAAGTAACGAATGGATCGAAGCCGAACAAACAGATAGTGAAAAGATGCGAGAAATCTCATCAATGTAGCGACAATAGGCAGACTCAGTGAGAACCACTGGTGACTGTCGCAAGAGATTCTTAGGCATAAAGGTCAATAACAAGATCAAAGCATCAGTAGGTAGACATAGTGAGAACCACTGGTGACTGATGCGAAAGAGAGTCTCAAGGAGAGACAAAGTACTACGAGGCATCGGTAGGCAGATGCAGTGAGATCCACTGGTGACCGATGCAAAAATGATAAGACAATGCCCCCTAGACCAGGAACATGCCCCCGAGTATGACTAGTTTTGATCCATGTGAGGTCAAGCAAAATATTGAAGATGATTGAAAGCAAATGCACACTAAAGCAGGAAAGCAAACTAAAGTAGGAAAGCAAACTAAAGAAGGAAAGCAACTGCGAGAAAGCCAAGATATGCTGCGATAGATAAAACATTACAAAATAAGAGGCACCTGTTTACTAGGTTTTCACCATCTTGGCAGAAATTCTATTTTTGCTACCATGACGCCTGTTTACCAGGTTTTCATCAATGGCACATTTTTCTCTTTTTCTCTTTTTTTGTATTTTCAATTTTTCAATTTTTTGTTCTTTTTACTTCTTTTTGATTTTTTTGCATTTTTTGAATTTTTTCATTTTTTTGATATTATCAAGGCGCCTGTTTACCAGGTTTTCACCAGGATAATAGATACATCAAAGCACATGTTTACCAGGTTTTCACTAAGATGATCATTTTTTCAAGACATTTTACAATTTTTAGGATTTTCTCATAAATAAAGTATGTACATGAGCATGCAAAAGATATCTCAATTGTAGAATTTCTTCAGGTGAAGAGCGTTGATGGGCTCTTTGAGTGGTTCACCTTCTGTAGTGGAGAGTTGATAAGCACTGGACCCAAATACTATGGTAATGATATAAGGACCAAGCCAGTTTGGCTCAAACTTCCCTTTCTGAGTCCGCTGTTGCTGATTTTTAGGATTCTCTCTCAGGACGAGATCACCTATTTGGAAGTATCTTGGTCTAACTTTTTATTATAGCTCTTTGATATCCTCTTCTGGTATGCTCTCAAATGATCAAATGCCACCTTCTGATGTTCATCCAGTAACACAAGCTCTTGAAGCCGAGATATTCTCATGTCATCATCTGTAACAAGGCCTTTCAAAGAGACTCGCAATGTAGGAATCTCAACCTTAATAGGCAGTACAACGTCTATGCCATAGACTAAAGCAAAGGGTGTGGCCCCTGTTGGTGTTCTTATACTGGTGCGATAGGCCCATAAAGCTAGATTTATATAGAGGTACCAATACCATCCAGACTTGTGTATCGTACGGTGCAGGATCTTGAGAATTGTTTTGTTAGAAGCTTCAGCTTGCCCATTACCCTAGGGGTAATAAATAGAAGACCAATGTTGAATGATCTTGAACTTAGCACATAAATTTGTCAGATATTTTTTCTTGAACTGTCCCCCATTGTCAGTGATAATAGAGGAAGGTACACCATATCTACTAATAATGTAGTTTAAGATGAACATAGCTATAGATTTTCCATCAGCTACACTGAGAGGCACTGCCTCAACCCATTTAGTAAAATAATCTGTAGCAGTAATGATGTACTTGTAGCCTCTTGAGGAAGATAGATATATCTGACCTACTAAGTTGAAAGCCCACTGTTGAAATGGCCAAAAGGTGATAAAAAGAATGAGTTCCTTAGCTGGAGCATGAATCAAGTTTCCATGGAGTTGACATTGCTTACAAGATTTGGCAAACTGTGTAGCTTCCTTCTCCATGTCAGGCCAATAATAACCAGCTCTAATAAGTTTACGAGCCAGTGTCAGGCCATTTGAGTGAGAACCATAAATGCCTTCATGTACCTCTTCTAACGTGCATTTAGACTCATCAGGTTCTAGACACCTAAGGAGGGTACCATCTAGACCCCGTCTATACAAGTTGTTTGTTATGATGACATACCATGAAGCACTGCGAATTAGATGGTGTTTTTCATTTCTAGTATATGTGTCAGGAATAGTTTGGTTATGGAGATAGGAGTATATGTGGTGGTATCGAGATGAATCATGTCCAATTACTGAACATACCATCTGGGAGTCAGGAGAGTCATAGGCAGGGTAGCATAATGTCTCCACTAGGAACTCGTGTCTGAAATCATTCTCTGGAATTTGAAACATAGAGGCCAGAGTAGCCATAGCATCAATCGCTTTATTATCTGCCTGAGGAATTTTTTGAAAAGTGACATATGCAAAGTAGTTCTTGAGGCTATCAACCATCCTTTTATAGGGTACCAACTTTTCATCTTTGGTTTGATAAGTATTGTTGACTTGATTGATAAATAGTTGTGAGTCTCCAAAGACTTTTAGTTCATCCACTCGCCATTCAATAGCAATCTTGAGTCCATTGATCAAAGCTTCATACTTGGTGGTATTATTGGTACAAGGAAACATCATTTTATATGCCTTCGGTAAGGAGTACCGCTGAGGTGTGATAAACAAAATTCCAGCTCCTGACCCCCTGTTGGGTGAACGAACCATCAAAGAACATTGTCCATGTTTGATGCGTGAGAAGCATAATGGACTCATCTGGGAATTCCATCTTTAATGGTTGGTGATCTGTAAGAGGTGCTTCATCCAATTGATCTGCAATCCCCTGTCCTTTAATAGCTTTTCTCTCAACATATACAATATCGAACTCACTAAGGAGCATGACCCATTTAGCTAGTCTACCTGTGAGGGTAGCTTTACTGAGTAAGTATTTTAATGGATCGATCTTTGTAATTAACCTCATAGTGTGAGCCAACATGTAGTGTCATAGCTTTTGGGAATCAAACACTACTGCTAAGCAAGCCTTCTCAATTACTGAATAATTCATTTCGTAAGAGACCAATGTACTACTGATGTAGTAAATGGCTCTTTCTTTATGATTTGGATCTTCTTGGGCCAAGAGAGCACCCAAGGATGTTTCCATTGCTGAGATATATAGGATCAAAGGCTTCCCCTGAATGGGAGGCATCAGTATGGGTGGATTAGCTAGATATTGTTTAATCTGTTGAAACCCTTGTTCACACTCTTTGTTCCAATAATAAGTCACACCTTTATGCAGAGTTTTGGTCAAAGGTTGTGACTTGTCAGCTAATTGCGAGATAAACCGCCTGATAGATTGGAGTCAACCTTGAAGACCCCTGATTTGTCTGATATTATGGGGTGGTTGCATTTCCATTATAGCTTGTACCTTTTCTGGATCCACCTCAATTCCTTTCACCTAGATGATGTAGCCAAGTAATTTTCCAGAAGTAACCCCAAATGCACATTTCTTATGGTTTAGACGCAACCTAAATTTCTCCATATAATCTAGTATAGGACCTAGATCAGTGAGATGTGTTTTTCTATCCATACTTTTGGCAAGTGTGTCATCCACGTAGTCCTCCATTCTCCTATGCATCATGTCATGAAATATTGTAGTAACAGCTCTTTGATAAGTAGCCCAAGCATTATTTAAACCAAAAGGCATAACATTCCAACAAAATGTACCCCATGCACAAGTAAAAGTTGTTTTCTCTTGGTCCTCTGCCACAATTTTGATCTGATTATAGCCAGAGAAGTTGTCCATTAAGGAATACATCTCATATCCCGCTGTCATATCCATGATCATGTCAATATTAGGAAGTGGAAAATCATCTTTAGGACATGCCAAATTTAAATCTCTAAAGTCTATGTAGACCCTAATAGATTTGTCATGTTTAGTCACTGGGACTATATTAGAAATCCACTCTACATAATCAATCGCTCGGATGAACCCAGCTTTCAGAAGTTTTTCCAATTCTTCCTTGATTAATAAAGCTACATGTGGATGCATCTTTCTAAGTTTTTGTTTGAGAGGTTTCACATCTAGTGCTATTGATAAGTGATGCATAATGAGATCAAGATCCACACCAAGCATGTCAGAATATGTCCATGCAAAATTTATCTTTTTCTCTTGGAAAAATTATGTAAATTCCTTAAGTTCCTCTATAGATAATGACTTGGCCACATGAATGATATGTGGGTGTTCTTCTGTTCCCAGATTTATCAGTTGAGTAGGTTCAATTAACACTGATGAGCATTCTTGGAAGTGACTCAGAAGCACATCAAGTACCTCACCCTCAGGTGCCTCAAAGAGTTTTTCACCTTCAGGTACATCTTTTCTTTTTACTTTTTTTGGCTCTGATACTGCCACAACATGGTTTTCACCATCAGAGAACTTATTTTTTATTCTTTTCATTTTCTAACTAAGGTACTTGATGTCGGCCTCGATCATGTTGACACTTTCTTCACTAGTGGAGGACATTACAATCTCAATAGCGTGAAGGTAGCAGGCTAAAGTGTAATAATTCTGGAATGTAAGGATTTCACTAGATGAAGAAGGGGAATTCTAGTCTATTAATTCAGGATTTTGGAGGGAAAGAGATGTGACAGGTTCAAGTGCATCCACAGTATGATCATTGAAAGCATTAACTAGCAAGATGGGAGCTAAACTGATCTCGTCCAAAGGTGTGTTTGAATCCTTTTGATCTCTAACGACCAAAGTAGAAGACATGTCAACACCTATAGACTTGGACTCATTAGGATTTTCACTAGACTCCTCACTTACGTCGAGAAGTCTTTCATAAGATCCTGCTGACAAACTATCAAACTCATACTCATGAGAGTCTATATCTAAACTCTGACTTGGGTGCTTGCACCATGAAGGTTTTTGATTTCTTGTAATATGAGTTTGTTCTTGTGTCCACCGTTCTTGAAAGTCTGGTGGTATGTACTTTTCTCCTTTGAAGTTAGCATCTTGTAAGTCTTTCCATTTCTCATAAGTGAGTGTCTCAAATTGAGTAGTTTGATCAGAATCACTGTTTGTTTTAGTAGTACAGGTACGTGGCACAAACTTATCTTGCTCAGCAAAGAAAGCTGCCAGGTCTGGAGGGATGGGATAAGGAAAGCAATCCTCATTTGAGCTGTCTTGTATAGTGTCAGTTGTAGTTCTACTTTCAGGTTCTAGTGTAGGCTCTACTTTTGGCACAAATTTATTGATCCCTAGATGAAATGGGACCTTTTTGAAACCTAATCCAGTGGTATCTTTTTTCTTTTGACCTATAGCTTGAATAGGTTCCACTAACCCATTTCCATTCACACCTATTGGGCTACTTCCTTTGTACCCAAAATGCTTCATAATCTTAAGACCCTCACTGTTAGGATTTAATTCACAAGCTGGGGCAGTTTTTTCAGCTATGTTCTTTCCTTTACAAAGCCAAGCTTTGATAGCTCTGTCCTCATCTTCATCTTCCAATGTATTAGACCTTACAAATGTACCCTCATAAACTATCTCAGGGGTAATGAAAGATTTTTTGTGTTTAGAAGGTCTCCCATAAGATCTAGGAGATAGGGGAAGAGCCGCTAATGATAGCACAGGCTCCATTTGATATCCCCCCATGCCTATATCTGTGATTTTGAGTGTCTATTCCATGTCTTTGAGCTTGGCATCACAGAGTTCTATGTATTCTCTATTAGTGGGAACAAGACTGTCAGCTGATTGAGTGAGAGCATTACAAGAATAACCCATGCTAGTGGGAATGGTCACCTCTGCGCCTTGAAAAGAGAAATTGATACACTGATGGTACGTAGATGGAACCACTTACATCTCGTAGATCCACGGTCTTCCTAGCAAAATATTATACGCAAGAGGAAGCTCTAGCACCTGACATATGATGTCTCTTTCAACTGGGCCAACCTGAATGGGTAACATGACTAGACCTCTAGATGTTCTCTCTTCTTCATCATAAGCTTTTATGGTAATTCTTTTGTGGGAATCTATGCGATCCTCGCCATAACCTAGTTGAGCAAGAAAATGAGTGGAGCAAATATTAAGACCAACACCATTATCAATGAGCACACGGTGGACTAACTGTTTGCCTATCATGACTTCTATGTGCAGAGGAGCATTGTGGGGTGACTAATTGAGTGATCATCTTCTTCAGAGAAGGATAAATAATGAGGCAAGTTCAAATGACCCACCATGGATTGAAACTGATCCAAATCGATATCTTTGGGGACATTAGCTTCGGTGAGAGCTTTGTCCATAATCTTCCTATGAGCAGGCGAGATTTTCAATAGCTCAAAAATAGTTATCTGAGCATTAGTCCTTTGAATCTGGTCAAGAATGCTATAACCAGTGGTAGGAGGTGTAGGGACCACCTTCATAGTCTTGTTGGTAGAACCAACAATAGTCTTATCCCCAGTTTGTTTTGGCGCAGACGTAGCAACAGGAGGGTTAGGACCCTTGATAGAGATTCTAGCATTAGATCGAGTAAAAATGTTCACACAATCTTGAGATGTTTCAGATTCAGATATTTGAGACTCAGGGCCTCTCAAGACAAATGGGGTTCTGGGTCTAGAAACATTCCCACTTCCCTTGCTGGTAAACATATTGCAATACTCCACTCCCATTGGTTCAATCATGTTGATCACATTATCGTAAATGGTATTGGCGTAATTAACTTTGGCATTATTATTCTAAGAGTTGGAGGATTCAGCTTTCTCATGATGAGGAAAGGGGTCTTTGAATGCTTGATGATCCAAATTCTTGTTATGATTCTCCACAACGATGACCTGTTTATCAATCAAGTCTTGAACTTTATGTTTTAATTGGAAACAAGTAGTAGTCTTGTGACCTTTTTTCTCATGGTAATCACAGTAATCAGTCTCATTCCACCAATGAGGTCTTGGTTGCGGATCGTATAAACGTTTCTCCAAAGGAGAAAGAATTTGATTTTGCACCAAAGTTTTGAAAACCACATCAATTGGTTCTCCTAGAGAGGTAAATTCACACTTGGGTCATGGTGCCCAAGGTTTTTTGCCAACAAATTTAGAAGGTTGTTGAGTATTGGTTGCAGCCTTTGCGATAGCTTTGGTCGCTTGCATACCTAAGGTGAGATTAAAGACCGGTTTTGAAGAAGTTGACTTCACATTATCGACCACCCCATCATTCACAACATCTCTATTTTTGTTGGGAATTTTGCTTGTTATCTTTATACAAGGTCAATTCGCCCTTTTTAACCATGAAGGATTCTATTCTCACAGCCTGTTTTATCATACTATCAATGTTAAGGGGACCTTGAAGTTGGACTTGATACCCAAAGTCAGGGGTGAGATTATCCAAGAATATATCGAGCTTCTTAGACTCGGGTATTTTGCGAGGGTACTTTGTGCAAAGTTGTCTCCATCTTTGGAGAAACGTCAAGAATGGTTCCCCTTGCTTCTGTTTAAGGTTGCAAAGATCCCTTATGTTAACAGGATGTT
>MU227494.1:991605-1005718 GCA_018584345.1 Thuja plicata | reverse complement strand
AAAATATAGGAATTTAATTATTTAAGCATTTTATTGCTTTTTAATAATTAGGGGACTATAGCCATTTTAATTAAATTAAATAGGCTAGGGGAATGGGTTAATTGCAAGTGGTCAATTGATTTAGGGATTTATTTAATTCCTCTATAATTAAATAGTATAGCCATATTTGAATTTAATTTGATTTAATTGGTTTAAATTGATTTAAATTGTATGGCTAGAATAGTTAATATAATTCAGTGATAAAAATCACCTAGGACATTAAATTGATTCGAAGAATTATGCCAAGCAGTAACAGGGTCATTTGGACATAATCGAGGGTATGATCACACTTAGGGAAAATAGAGTCCATAGTTGGAATATACCAAATTCAGGTGGTTACAGACATAACGTATGCTCTATGACTAACTGTGCTTATTGAATCAGTGACTAACACTGATCGGAAACTATCGCAGATTAACTCGGGGATAATAATTGTTCGGTGTTCAATATCTTTGATATTCTACTTTACTGACTGTTTGCCTTAGTGTATTCTTCCTTTTACTGATTATCTCCATTGATTTTCATGACTTTGACAAAACTAATGACAAAAAAAATTCTTATAGGAGTATCAATCTCCCCCTTTAGCATTAGTTGGCATTTTGACAAAAACTTCAAAGTTATCAAAATTTTGTGCATCTCTTGTACAACTCCTCCTTAGATAATACTTCACATAACATACCATAGCTCGGTCAAAATTTTCAAAATATTGTGTAACTCCCCCTATACACATACTTATATCTCCCTTGTGTACTATATCCATGCATAATATACTATCCCCTTTTTTGACAAATATGCCAAATTCAAAATTGCTTAGTGCTCAGTAGGATAAACTTATACCTTATCAAAAATGTGAGTGTACTTCTTCTGAATATCATGTAGGGATGACTCCCATGCATCTTTGAGTTTTTGAAGTATAATAATTTGAGTAGAAACATCAGCTATCATTCCAATGATGGTATCTAGTGAACTACCATTGGGGGTGTTGACCAAATCCTTGGCCTTCTTCAAATACCTTTCATTGATTCAATGTCGGGAATAAACAGTGCTTGCAGCTCTAGAAGTTCCATCCGTCTCTTATGCTCTTCTAATATTAGTTCTTGTTGCATCCCCATTAAGTGATACAACATTGAGTAATAAACTTGTAAAGAACCAGGCTTGGTAGAAACATTTTTTAGTTTCTCAGTTAGCTCGGTCTCAATAGACTCATCTTTCTTCTTGATATCCTTTATAAAGTGTGAAATGGAACATACTTTCAGAAATATTGAAATAATACGAGACAATAGAATCTTAATATCAGTAGAGGCTTCATAAAGTGATACCTTATCAATTGCAATGTTGTTTAGGATTGATTCAATCATTTGCAGTCCCATCTTCCTCAAATGAATTTTCATCATGTAATCGGTAGTGTCTGCATTTGGATTTTGGAATTTCTCCACTATTCCTTCTACCTAACTAATGATATATTTTGTTTCATCAATAGTGGCATCTAGGACAATGTCCTATAAGAAATCCTTGACACTTTCCAATACATCAGTCTTCTTCCTCTTTTGAAGTAATTTCTTTTGCATTGTCTTAAGTTTCACTAATTCTACATACTTGATCATCTCATTAGGGCTCATAGTAGATAATTCAACATTTGGTAATGATGCAGGAGCATCTTTGGTTCTTTTGCAATCCTGATCAACCAAAACTATGTTTGTTTTTATTCTTTAGCTTGTTTGGAGACTGCTCGCTAAAGTGTTCGGTAACTATTGTTCCCCGGTTACTTATATTGTCTTGCTTTACCGATGGGTCTCGGTGCATGTTGGTTGCTCGGTGGGTTCTTTCACCGAGTTGTTTTCTATTGCTCGGTTACCTTCTTACCGAGTTGTTACTATTTCTCGATCGACTTCTTACCAAGTTGTTTATCCTGATCTAGCCGACTTCTACATTTAATTTCCATGGTGTAATTAATGTGGGATCTCTCATTGGGATATGTGTGGCCCTAAATCTGGGTCTTTTTTTAGGATCTGAATGTCAACCTCTTTGGTGGACTCTTGTATATATTCAGTTTATGTTTTTAGATATAGGGGAGTTAGTAGTAGTTTTTGGGAGCATTTCTTGAATAGAAGATTAAGTGTTAGCATATTTGGATGGCAGGTCTATGACCTCACATGTATCAAGATTACTATGTGAACATTTGAATATATATTTACAAAAGTGGGAAGGCCTTACAGCCTGACATGTATTGAATTTGATGAATTAATATAAGTACCTATTGTTTCTTCTCTCCTTGTTGTGTTGTTTCTTCCGTGTTGTTCTCCAAGTTGGTTTGGATAGCTGGGAGTGCCTTGGGCCCTTGCTATCCTCCCCCTTCTTGTGTCAGGTGGTATCAAAGTGAAGGTTAGATCTAAGTTCCTTCTTGTAATCCCTAACTCTAGTTAGTTTATATTGTTGTGGGGTAGCAGATTGCGATCTGAACTATAATTGTTGAGGGTTTCAAGATGGTTTATGGGAGAGGAAATGTAGATCTAGGTCTAGCTAATATGCTAAGACAAATGGCTGAAATATTGGAAGGTGTTGAGACAACCCAATGTAGAGGAAGACATCTTGAATATGTTAGTGATGATGAATTGGAAAAAGTACAAGGCAAAGCTGCACCTGCACTTGCGATGGATCAAGAAGAAGAGAGATTCATGCGAGCATTAACAAGTTTGAAGTCCACACCTCAGTTTAAACCTCCAGAGTATAGTGGAAAATTGGATTCTGATGAATTGATAGATTGGATAAATGAGATGGAAAAATATTTTGAATATGAGAATGTATCAAAGGAGAAGAAAGTTAAGATTTCAAGCACAAAGTTGAAAGATCATGCATCCTTGTGGTGGGAGCATCTACAATTGGATCAAAAGAAGAAAGGTAAAGACAAGATCAAGGTATGGGATAAGATGATAAATAAATTGGAAGACAAGTTTCTACCTTGTGATTACCATATTAACTTGATTAGGAGAATGAAAATTTTGAAGCATAAAGATAGCTTGGTAAAAGATTATACTAAAGAATTCACAGATGAGACATTAGATCTGGACATGTTGAAGATGAAGTGGAAAGAATAGAAAGATATCTAAATGGATTAAGAAGTTCTATACAAGATGAGATCAGCTTGGTAAAGATGGAGAGCATTGAAGAGGCATATCAATTTTCCCTAAAAGATTAGGATAAATTGAACAAAATATATAAACAAAGGAAAAGAGGCAGAGATGGTAGATTCCCTAGAGGGAGAGGTAGATCTCATGGTGAAAATAGTAGATTTGAACTAGATAAGATGAATTTAGACACATATCAATACAAAGGAAAGACCAAATGGAAAGGTGGGAGTTCATGCCAGGGAAGAGGCAACTACTCCTGAGGTGGTTATAATAGAAGGGGTTCCAAGGAACTTGTTACAATTATAGTGAAAAAGGACATAGGTATTTTGAGTGTACACATGCAAGCAAGAAATTTGGTAGTAGAAGAAATGATTTGGTGCAAGAGGAGTCATCGAATGAACCTGAAAAGGAAGGAAATCTAATGATCAGAAGGATACTGTGGAGTGAGAAATATAAGCAAGATCTTGTCAAGAAAAGTTTGTTCAAGACCATATGTAAAGTTGCATATAAAGTTTGGAAAGTATTTATTGACAGTGGAAGCTCAAAGAATCTGGCATCTGAGGAAATGGTCACAAAGTTGCAGTTGGAAAGGATGAAGCACCTGAAGCCCCATCAAATTTCATGGATCAAGGATGAGCATACATTAATGGTGAGTGAACAATGCTTTGTGAATCTGAAAATTGGAAAGTATTATGATAAAGTGTTGTGTGATATTATGCCAATGGATTGTTGTCATATTTTGTTGGGAAGACCTTGATAGTGTGATAGACATGCTATACATGATGGAAGAGTGAATAGATATACTATTTGGGTTGATGGTAAGAAACAAATATTGTTACCTTTGGTTGAAGAATTTGTTGGTGAGATATGTACATCTATGAAATTTTGTTTGATGGAAGGTGGACAGTTTGTTAAGGATTTGAAAAGAAATGATATTTGTTATGGTTTGATTCCTAACAAACTGAGTAAGAATAGAGAGGATGGAAAGATTCTATAGAGGTTGAGAAATTTCTTACCGAGTACAAGGAGATCATTTTAGATCATGTACCTAATGGTTTGCCACCAATGAGAGATATTAGTCATTGTATGGATCTGATTCGTGGAGCTAGTTTACCGGGAAAGGAACCACATTGATTAACACCGACTGAGAATGAAGAGATTAACCAACAAGTTCATGATTTGTTGAATAAGGGTTTGATTAGAGAAAGTTTGAGTCCATGTGTATTACTATATTGGCACCTAAGAAGAATGGAGAATGTGCACTGATTCAAGATAAATCAATAAGACCACAGTCAAATATAGGTTTCCTATACCGAGGATGGATGATATAATAGATTGTTTGAGTAGAGGGAGATATTTTACCAAAATTGATTTGAAGAGTGGATATCATCAAATCAGAATTAGAGAAGGTGATGAGTGGAAGATTTCTTTTAAGACAAAGGAAGGTTTGTATGAGTGGTTGGTTATGCCCTTTGGTTTAACTAATGCACCAAGTACATTTATGAAGTTAATGAATGAAGTTTTGAATAAATGTGTGATTGTATACTTGGATGATATTCTTATATTTAGTAAGACTAGAGAAGAGCATTTGATGTATATAAGACAAGTATTGCAGATATTGAAAGAGGAAAATTTGTTGATCAATCTGAAAAAGTGTTCTTTCATGAAAGAAGAACTTGTGTATTTAGGTTTTTTGATTTCAACTGATGGTTTGAAGATGGATCCTGAGAAGGTTGAAGATATAATTAGTTGGCCTACACTTGAAAATGTCAGTGACGTAAGAACATTTCATGAATTGGCAATTTTTTATAGAAATTTTATCAGAAATTTCAGTTCTATTTGTAATGCTATGAATGAGACAATGAGAGGAGACAAAATAAAATTCAAATGGACACATGGATTTGGTAAGAGTTTTGAGGCTTTGAATCTAAAGGTTGTTGAATTACCTGTGTTAGAATTACTTGATTTCAATAAGGTATTTCAAGTTGAATGTGATGCAAGTGGAAGTGCAATTGGAGCTATGTTGACTCAAGAAGGTAAACCTGTTGCTTTCTTTAGTGAAAATTTAAATGATGCAAAGAGCAAATATTTTTCCTATGATCAAGAGTTCTATGTTATTGATCAAGCTATGAAGAAATGGAGACACTATTTGATGCCAAATGAATTTTTGTTGTATACTGATCATAAGGATTTACAATATTTGGGTAGTCAAAACAAGTTGAATCAATGACATATGAAATGGGTAGAGTATTTGCAAAGTTTCACATTTGTAATAAAGCATAAGAGTAGATTTTATAACCGAGTTGTGGATGCATTGAGTAGAAGAAGGTCTTTGTTGGCTTAAATGATAATTGAAGTTTGGTTTGGATGACATGAATAATTTGTATGAGAATGATCCTGGGTTTTCTTAGCAGTGGAGAGTGTGTAGAGCACCTATTCCAAATCAATCAAGTAATTATGAAGACTATTTCATTCAGGAAGATATGTTGCTCAAAGGTATTCAACTGTGCATACTGAGAGGATCAATGATAACTAATTTGATAAAGGAGAAACATAGTGGTGGTTTGGCTAGACATTTTGGTATTGATAAAACATCGAGTTTGCTTAAAGAAAGGTATTTTTGGCCTCAGTTGTATAAGGATGTTCAGAAATTTGTAAGAAGCTATAGAGTTTGTCAAGTTGAAAAATGAATAAGTCATAATATTGGATTGTATACACCGATTATTTTTCTTGAGAAACCTTGGAGTGACATCAGCATGGATTTTGTTCTTGGCTTACCGAGGACCACAAGAGGTAGTGGTTCATCATCTCTGACCGAGACAGTAAGTTTGTTAGCTACTTTTGGAAAACTCTTTGGAAGAAGTTGGACACTGAGTTGAAGTATAGTTCTACATTTCATCAATAGACTGATGGACAAATAGAGGTTGTAAATCAAAGTTTGGGTAACTTGTCAAGATTTTTAGTTGGAGACACACCGAGTAATTGGGATTTGAAGTTGGTACAAGTAGAGTTTGCATACAATAGTTCAGTAAATAGAAGTACTGGAAAGAAACCTTTTGAGATTGTTCATGGCACACAAATGAGAGGTATATCAGACTTGAGAGACATTGTTGGTGAAGATAAAAGAAGTGTTGAAGAATAAAAGTTTTTTGAGTTCATGAAGATGTAAAATACAAATTGGAGCAAAGTAATAAGAAATACAAGGATAGTGCAGATAAATCAAGAAGACATAAAACTTTTGAAATTGGTGATGCAGTAATGGTTCATTTGAAGAAAGGCAGATTTCCTATTGGAACATACGGTAAATTGAAAATGAAGAAATTTGGTCCTTGCAAAATAATTAAAAGATTTGATATTGGAAATGCTTATATATCACCTATATTCAATAGTTTAGACTTGTATGAATATCGTAAATCTGATGAAGAAGTGGTAGTACCAAGTGATTATCCTAAGAAATAGATAGAGGAAGTTGAAAAAATTTTGAAACAGAGAGTTGGCAGAAGTACAAGAGGAAAGGAATACATGGAGTATCTGATAAAATGGAAGAATAGACTGATTGAGGACTCATCTTGGATTTCTCAATCTGATTTGGATTCATTTCAGGTTGGACCTGAAACATGATTTGGGGAATCATTCCTTTTAACCCCAGGTGTCTGATGCAGAAGCATCTTGGGTTCTTTGGAAATCCTGATCTACCAAAAATATGTTTGTTTTTGTTCTTTAGCTTGTTTGGAGATTGCTCGGTAAAGTGTTTGGTAACTTTTGTTGCTCAGTTACTTGTATTTCCTTTCTTTACTAATGGGTCTCGGTGCATGTTGCATACTCGATGGGTTCTTTCACCGAGTTGTTTTCTATTTCTAGGTTACCTTCTTACTGAGTTGTTCCTGTTTCTCAATCAGCTTCTTACCAAGTTTTTTATCCTGGTCTGGCTGACTTTTACATTTAATTTCCATGGCATAATTAATGTGGGATCTCTCATTGGGATATGTGTGGACCTTAATCTGGGTCTTTATTTTAGATCTGAGTGTCAAACTCTTTGGTGGACTCTTTTATATATTTGGTTTATGTTCTTAGATATAGGGGAGTTAGTAGTAGTTTTTGGGAGCATTCTTGAATAGAAGATTAAGTGCTAGCATATTTGGATGCCAGGTCTGTGACCTCGCATGTATCAAGATTACTATGTAAACATTTGAATGTATATGGACAAAACTAGGAAGGACTTAAATCCTGACATGTATTGAATTTTATGAATTAATATAAGTACATATTGTTCCTTCTCTCCTTGTTGTGTTGTTGCTTTCATGTTGTTCTGCAAGTTGGTTTGGATAGCTGGGAGTGTCTCTGGCCCCTATTCTCCTCCCCCTCCTTACATCAGGTAAGATGATTGGTTGGCTCATATCTACATGTTTCATCTTCTTTTATTTCTTCTTCTTTTCTATCATACTATCACTTGGTGAATTATTTGGGGAATGTGATGCCTTTAGTGCATCACATGTTGTCTCTGTTGTACTTGTTTTAGCTCTCTACTCTTCTTATTTTTTTTCTTCCTTCTTCTCCTCATGTTTCTCCTCTTCTTTGTTCTCTTTTATTGTGTCCTCTTTCTGTTCATCTTGTTGTTTCCTAGCTTCCTTCTATTCACTTTGTTCCTTTGGTTCATGTTTGTCAGGCTCTTGTTGTTGTGTAATAGATTCAGTTGGGGGAACTGATTCGGTATTCAGTGTTGTTGGTTTCTTGGTAGTCATATCCTTCTCGGTGTTATTTTTTTTCTCAACTTCCTTATCCTTCTCTTTCTCTTTTTCATTTTCCTTCTCTTTCTCTATTTCCTTTTCCTTCTCTTTCTGTGTTTCCTTTAGGTGATTGGTTGTTGCTTGTTATGTTTCCTTCTAAGGTTTGATACCCATTTGTCATTTCTCTTTTGTGATCTACATTCTTTAAATTTGTGACCGTAGTTGTTGTAGTTATTGTAGTAGCCATCAAACTTTGGCTTTCTTTTGTTTTTTTTAGTCTTTGATCTGCATTCATGTGTTATGTGCCCATACTTGTTATAGTTATAACAATGTCCATCAAATTTGGGCAAACTCAATGACTTGCCCCTTTTGCTTCTGCATACATTTGCAGTATGTCCAGGTTTCCCACAGGAGTGGCAACTAGGCTTGTTTGATTTTGGTGGGGAAGAAGTGTCTTGATTGTCAACATTATTAGAGGACTCACCTCTCTCAGTAGTGCTCTTACTATTAAATCCAATTTTGGTTTTATCTTTCAATTATCTTTGACCTTTAAGCTGTGCATCCAATGATCTCAATATTTCTTCATTTCTCTTTTGTCCCTCATTGGCTTCTTTTTTAGATTTCAGTTCTCTGGCCAATCTATCAGCTTCACACTTTAGTGCTTGATTCTCAAATTTTTTCTTGGTCAACTCTAGATTTGATCTCAGTAGTTGATTAGTCATATTATAGTGTACTTGTGTTATCGTCATGATTTCATTGTCTTTCTCAGCTATTCTTGTCTCAAACTATCTTTTGTCTTCTTTGGATAATTTTAATGCATCTTCAACTACTCCCTTAGAGTCAAGTATCCCACTCATTCTCAATGCTTGTGTTTGTTGATCTATCTTTGCCAATTTCAGTTGCTCGGTGAGTTTCTTGTTCTTTACCATGATTTTTGCAATGGTTGAATTGGCTTCATCACTCAGACTACTTTTAGATGTTGTCTCAAGAGTATCAACATTCTCTTGCATGTATTTCAGTTCACAACACAAATGCTTTCTCACTTTTAAGGACTTTTCTAACTTTCTTTTTAAATCTTTAATCACTTCTTATGCACTCTCCAACTCAAACTAAAGACTATCAATCTTCTTAGATATCTCATAATTTTCCATAGTCATGATCTTTACTCTCATGTGGTTAAACCCTTATATGAAGAGTCCAATCTCTGATAAAAATTATTGGATTAATCTATGGAAAGGTAAGTGCTAAGAGGGCAGGGGTGAATCAGTACTTATAAAAATTTTAACTATTGTTCTTTACTCTTCACTGAACTGAATATCATTTATAAATTTTTTGAAAAGCATGTAAAGTAAATTATAAAACCATGAAAGATAACTCCATGATTTTTTTTCATGCATAAATGCTTTGTTAGAGGAAAAAATAGTGGTGGGAATGGTACCCACAATCCTTCACTACTGCAATATAAAGGTTGCTCGGTTAGAGCTACAATTTTAACTACTTCTGATAGCTTACCCTGTTAGGAGTATTATACTCAGTTAAGAGTACAAAATACTTATTTAGTCTACATTGTTAAAAAAAAATTAAAATATCTCATCTAAGAGATGTACATGATTAGAGGATTTATAAAATAAGACATGTTAGGGCCTATCCACTAAATGATATTTCTACTCTCCTAACTATTACAAATATGTCTGCAAGTATGCATCAAACATAATGTCATTCAGACTCTTTATGCTCTGTAAGTGCATCACCTCATTCTACACTAGGTAAATTATTTGTTCTGCACCTTAGAACTTTTGCATTCTAACTTGTTTAGCTTTGTCGTTGTTACTGCTTTGTCTCTGCAATATTCACCATCATCTGTCATCTTCATGTTCTATTCTTTTTAAATGATCTTAAGGCGGTTAAGATAATTTAGATCCTTCTTATTCTACAGTGAATTTGAAGTGGTGCAAGGTTGGTTTCATTCCCAATGTATTTATTATGATTGTCATTCATTGGTTGAGTTTCCTCATGATCATGTGCAATCATGTTATTGCAATCCCAATGTTCTACCTAAATTTTATCTTGAAGACTGTGAAAGCTTTCTCACTCGGCATCCAGGTTCAATGTATTCAAATTTGAGTTTTTATGTCATCTCTGGTGTATTCAGTAATGTGCTTTGATATTTCTCAGTGACATAACATCTGCTCGGTGACTAACTGTGCTTGTTGAATCGATGACTAACACTGATCGGTAACTGTCACTGCTTAACTCAGTTCTAATAATTGTTTTCTGTTTGGTGTCTTTGATATTCTTCTTTACTAACTGTCTGTCTTAGTGTTTTATTCCTTTTACCAATTATCTCCATTGACTGTCATGACCTTGAAAAAACTAATGACAACAAACTTTATTAGAGGAGTATCAAAGTCTTGATATCTGAAGGTATTTCCCAATAAATATTTATCAATGTCATGAATAAATGAAATGCAGCTTCACCTTCATATCTTTCCAAATAAAGAAATTCATCCAAGGAAGAAAAGTAAGAGTCTTCTTCCATAGTGTAATCCTGATTTTCTTCTAGTTCATAGCACAAGTTCTCTTCTTACTCACTTACATCATGAAACATATGGATAAATTATTGCTCAAACTCTTTCCATGATGAGATGCACTGTGTAGATAATGAATCAAATTCATCTCTTGCATTATCCTTCAATGTCCTAACAAATAATTTCATCACTATATCTTCTGCACAAATCTTATTTTCCTCTATGAATGTATAAAATGCATCCAAATGCTCAAGTTCTGATACAGCATATTCTCCATGAAATTTTTGTACAAGTTGTGAAAGTTTAGGGAATAACTTATTAGGAACACATTGAAATATTCTGAGATCCAATGACCTGATGCCATCTAGAATAAATTTTTTTCTTTGAAACAGTTGTTTATTTTGATATGTTCTAAAATAAAATTACTATCTATTTCAAAAAGGAAAATTTTCATTCCTTCTGGATCTTCTCCCTTAGTAGAGTCACTGGCTGAAATATTTCTTGAATAGAGTCACCATCTCACTTAGAGGAAAATGTTTTTTTACTGTTTCTAATTTCTTACCTCTAGTAGAGTCTATTTTGTCACAAAACTTTCTGGAAAACTTCTCAACAATTTTCCAATAGAGTCTCCAATCTATTGTGTGACTAGGATGGAAAAACTCTTGACTAGTTTGATATGATATGATACCAAAGATTCTGAAGGGATGTTTTATAAATGATCCCCAATGGAGTCACACATTTTTTTGGTGCCCAAATCAACAGATTAGAAATCCTATGAGCTTTCTTACTCAATGCTTGGATTTTCCAACTGACTTGGCCAACAAACGGGAGTGATTGATTGTGATCCTCCTCCCCTATACTTTAGGATCTACAAAACCAAGGTGAGTGAGCCTATACCTTAACCTAATCTCTAGGTTCAAGGATTTTTAGAGCAGATAGCTTATGTATATAAAACTTGAGTGATATCGCTCAAGATGGCAAGTGAAATCTTGAGTCAGATAGAATTGTGAAAATTACAACTATTAAATAATTGAATGTTGTAAGAATGCTTTAATAAATCTGCTTTTGAAAGAATGCTTTGTTGTATAAATTAATTGTAAAATGTAAATATGATTTCTTGATTGGAAATGCCCTAAATATTTCTTGATTCAAACACCTTAAATCAATATTAGACCAGTGCCTTTATCCTCTGTATAGTAATATAAATTCAATTTAAAATTACCCCATATATAACCCTATGAGATAGTTTTAACAACTTACTTCTCAAGTAAGACCATCACCCCGAAGGCATCTCTATGCATAATAATTTAAATGTGTTGTTATAATTAGTCTTATTGATTTTAAATTTTCTCAGAAAGGCCAATAAGATATAGTGAAGCCTTGACAACCAATCTTCAAACTGAAACTAATTTAAAATATTATGTCATAAGATAACACATTGAAGCATCTAAATGATATAGATTATCATAGAGAACTAATCAAGTTAAATGAAGACAAATACTATCAGGAATGAAAGGACAACTACAATTATATTAAAATAAGCATGATTAAATCCAACTGAATACAAATTGTATAATTGTTCTTCTCCAGTCGTGCATCTTCAAGAGATAAGACCAAATATGCATTATATATAACTGTAATTTTGATTCTATTATTTTTTCCATTCCAAAAATGATCCCCTATATATAAATGAGGATTCAGTTTGGATGAAAAGTCATTCACTTCCATAAAGACTTGTTACATCTTAACTGATAACTAATCAAACTGACATAATAGATTGACTACATAAAATCTCCTCGAGACAACATTTTGAATCATTTTGGCATAATGAATAATCTCCAATAGCTCACCACATCTCTTGATATTCCTTAAAAATTTAGCAGGGGTTAATGTATTTGAATTGTTGATGATGTCTCTGATTGTGATCTCCAGCATGGTGATCCATTCCATTTTCAACATTTACATCCTCTCATTTGTGAATACACCCATAGTCTTTGTCGCCATTGAGATCCTACACAAAATAAAATAAGTTAATCACCTATTAATTTAAGTAAAAATTTACCTTTAGTTGGAGAATGATCTTCATTCATCTCTGTCAATCACATAAGAAAATACTAGATTGCCCACTGGTTCAACTCAACTGAGATCCGCCTTACTGTCATGTGTCACATAATCACTAAATCTCCACATGAATACTTGACCGCTTACTGAACTCACGAGCTAGTGACTGACCACCGTCTCCAACTCACTAACTGAAAATGTCCAATATTTAAACCTTCACGAGCTAGTAATCAAAGCATTTAGATCATCAATCACCAACTCTCATCTTATAATACTAATTATCATCTGTACTCACGACCTGGTGACTAAACATAAAACTTAATCACTTGTCAGCTTGCCATCCTTTTATACTATCTCCATTAACTGGCATGAGCTGGCGACAGTCGTTGATCGTTCACATCCTAGACAGGTGGAAACCACTCACTAATTCTTTGACTAACACACTTTAACCATTCATGAACTCACAAGTTGGCGATTAAGAATTATCACTAGTTCTCTACATTCTTCTTTAACCAGCGAGCTCGTAACTAGCTTATGTCTCTCGCTCTCGACATTTATTGTTAACTATCATCATGACCCGCAACCTGGTCACTAACCATCATCGCTAACTCTCTACATCTTTCCTTAACCATTAGCCAAGCTCACAACCCAGCGACCACTGTTGTTTCCAGTTCGCTATACTTTATGTTAACTGTCATTAATCGTTGCAACCTGGTGACTAACCTCGGTCGCCATATCTCAGCTTCGTTCACTAACCACTACTTTAACTCGTGAGCTAGCGACTAGATGCTATCTCCAACTCGTGGCTTCATTGCTAACTGCTTCATTCAACACGTGCTCATGATTGAATCCCACATGGTATCTTACGATTTGTCTCAATCCACCAATCTTACATGCGCGGGCCCACAAAATATCCTCTACACCATTTGTATGCACCCTAAAATGGTCGCCTAGACTGTGGGCCCCATTTATCATTTTATCAATTTCCTGAATCAATGCTTTGGAACATTTTTAATTCAAATCAATTTCCTTGATCAAATTGTAATTATTTCAATATTTCCTAAGGTTTGATCATTTTTATTTAATTAAAAGATTTAATCTCCCTCTTAATTAAATAAAATTCATCTTATTTAATTAAATAAAATTCCTCCCATTTAATTAAATAAAATTCTTCCAAGTTATTTAATTATAAATAAAACCCCTTTTTTAATTAATTAGATAAAAATCCCCACTTGAAGCACTTTATTTGATGAAAAAGGAAATAAATTAAATAAAAATCTCTTTTTCTTCACATCTTCCTAAGTGGTGGGCTTTTTGCCTCTTAATCATAGCCTTTGATTTTTGCCTCTTAATCTCAACTGTTCACTTTTCTTTATAAGGAGCCCTCTCCTTCTCATTCTTAGATATAAATTTTTTAGGTATTGTTATGTTGCAGGTTTAGAGAGCAATTTTGGAGGAGAATTTGAGTACTCAAGCTTGGATATTGCAACTTCTCTCTTCTTTTCTTCTTCTTGCATCCATGGCTATTCATGTAGATTAGATTCATGTTTACTTTCATAGATTAAATTTGCATATTTCCTTTCATAGATTAATCATGCATTGTTATCATTTAGATTAATTTCCTTTCATG
>MU227494.1:956652-978709 GCA_018584345.1 Thuja plicata | reverse complement strand
GTTTACTTTCATAGATTAAATTTGCATATTTCCTTTCATAGATTAATCATGCATTGTTATCATTTAGATTAATTTCCTTTCATGCATTGCAATCATATAGAATAGATTTCATTTTCATGCATTGAATCTCTCGTTTCATGGTGTACTTGCATGGGCACTAACAGGTCAATTTGAGGGCCTCCATTACAAACCTTTGCACTCCATGACTAGAGAGCTATGAGTCGATATTTGAGGCCTCATTCTTGAGAAACCTTGGATGGAATGATTCATAGAAGTGTGTCAACATTTTAGCACACACCATTCACCAAATCGAGTGCCTGACCTGCCAAAGGCCTGCTACCTTTGGAAACTTAACATGCGCGTGTTTACATATAAAAACACCCAGTTACTCCTTAACACAGGTAATGTGAAATAAGTGAGTTATAATATTTTTCTACTGAGACCTTCTCAAAGCATTCATTTTCTTCAAAGCGGTAACAACTTGCTTACCTTGTACATTTTCCATTCTTCATGATGTTTCTTGATCAATCCTGCACACGAAAAATAAGAAATAATTTTTCTCATGATAAAACACTAGACAATAAAAATACTTTCATGCATTAAGAAAAAGGATGAATATGCAAAATTTAAATGAATTAAGACAAGGAGGAAATTTCCAAGGGCGTGATTAAATTGAAAATTTATGTTCTAACACAATCCTAGCTATCAATACCACTAACATATTATATCGATTAAATTAAATAAATCATAACAGTTAATATATCAAAAGAACTCTAACAAACTAACTAACATTAATATTAACTATCTAAACTATAAGAGGATTACAATTCCTCACGTGGCCCTTACTTAAGGGTTGCAACCTCTAATCACAAACTAAGTCTAACTTAAAATGACATCAACATTTCATCTTTATTAAAAAATAAAAAATGCATACATGATGATTGACAACAATCTTCATTTTGTATTAACAAATTAATCAAATAGAATCTAGCAACTATGTCATGATCTCATCAACAATAACCATAGGTTAGATTTTAACAAGATCTGCACTTTATATCCAAGCTTGAGAGTGGGTTACTCAAGACATAAAACTACTTACTAACACATGTCAAATCTTGAAGGAAACGAGGACAACTTATTCTCCTACATAGCTAAAATTAACAATCTAACTAACAAAATTCATAATTCAAACTGGAATCTTATTACAACTGAAGAACAATAAAGATAGGAAATGTGTGAGGCAAATAAATGTCATTATAAACCATTTCTCATTATCTTACAATTTCTTCTATGTTTTTAAAATGCATTATTTTGTAGTAAAAATATCAACAAAAAGAACCTTACAACCATTATCTTTCTTGACAACTACATTCTATCTTGCATCTCCTATGTTGTCACATTGTGAGTTTTAGGGGAGACCTTGTTGTAGGTGGATTGATTTGGTTGTAGGTTTGCAATTGAACTTAGTATTACAAATTATCATCTTAGGAACAAACATCCACCCAAATCATTATCATTTACAACATAATGAGATTATATCTCCATGAATATTTACATAACACATGCATTCATTATATGCCATATATCATATTATTAAGCTTAAAATGTATTACCAAAGATCAAGATAGTGTATTAAAAACATACAAAGTGTCTCATGAAAGATAGAATAAAATAGATAAAATAGTATCAATTATAGAGGTCATGATTCCCCCCAGCAACAGTATTATGTGTCCCTGAGAAAACTAAGGCTTTTGATTATACTACAATGCAACTAGCCTAAAATCTACTAATTCGTTGGCACATGTAACCTATTATAGATTTTTTTTTAAAAGCCTTTCTGGTGTGCAATCATGTCTCATTGTTTATTCTTTGAAATCATATAGACTAACTTTCTTCTTGACCAATGAAGAATTGGCTATAGGAGTGGCAAATAAATGTAAGTGGAAAACAAGTGACTTTGGTATTTATTAAGGTTGTAGTGTATCTATTTGTCCTTGATATTAATGAATATTGTTATAAATTTTAGTTCTGAGGTGATCTCACTCCATCTATTATGACAACATCCAACTACATTCTTCCCCGGTCTTGTAATGCTTAGAATATTTTCTAGTCTTCTTCCATTTATTGAAGACTTTTTTAGTCACTTAGACTAGTTTATTAATTAGTTCTACCCATTCTTTCGCAATCTTTTCAGGCTATGCTATTTCTAATTTGATTTGAATAGGGGCTTATTTTTTTCTTTACTGATACTTCATAAATAGTTCTCCCCTTTATTGATAGGTTAGATTTTGACAAGATCTGTACTTTATATCCAATCTTGAGAGTGGGTTACTTAATACTTAAAACTACTTACTAACACATGTCAATTCTCGAAGGAAATGAGGAAATCTTATTCTCCTACATAACTAAAAGTAACAATCTAACTAAAAAAATTCATAATTCAAATTGGAATATTATTACAAATGAAGAACAATAAAGATAGGAACATATGAAGCAAATAAATGTCATTATGAATCATTTCCCGTTATCCTACTAGTTCCTTCATGTTCTTTAAATGCATTTATTTTGTAGTATAAACATAAACAAAAAGAACCTTACAACCATTCTCTTTCTTGACAATTATATTCTATCTTGGATATCCTATTTTTCCAACCTATGAGTTGTAGGGGACACCTTGTTGTAGGTGGATTGCTTTGGTTGTAGGTTTGCAATTGAATTTACTATTACAAATTAGCATCTTAGGAACACACATCCACTCAAATCATTATTATTTGCAATATAATGATATTATATCTCCGTGAATATTTACATAACACATGCATTCATTATATGCCATATATCATATTATTAAGCTTAAATGGTATTACCAAAGATCAAGATAATGTCTCAAAAACATAAAAAGTATCTTGTGAAAGATAGAATAAAATAGGTAAAATAGTATCAATTCTAGAGGTCATCATTCCCCCAACGACACTATTACTTGTCCTTGAGAAAACTAAGGCTTATGATTATACTACAATGCAACTAGCCTACAATCTATTAATTCATTGGCACATGTAACCTACTGTGGTTTTTTTTAAAGCCTTTCCGGTGCGCAATCATGTCCCATTGTTTATTATTAACAATCATATACACTAACTTCCTTCTTGACCAATGAAGAATTGGATATAGGAGTGGTAGAAAAATGTAAGTGGTAGACAAGTGATGTTGGTATTTATTAAGGTTGTGGTGTATCTATTTGCCATTGATATTAATGAATGTAGTTGTAAACTGAATGGAGTTCCTTTCATTTTAGCTCTGAGGTGATCTGACTCCATCTATTATGACAACATCCAACTACATTTCTCCCTGGTCTTGTAGTGATTAGAATTTTTTTTAGTTCTCTTCTATTAATTAAAGATTTTTTCAGTCACTTAGACTAGTTTATTAATTAGTTCTACCCGTTATTTCTCAAACTTTTCCATCTATGCTATTTCTACTTTGATTTGAAGAGGGGCTTATTTTTCTCTTTACTAATACTTCTCAAATAGTTCTCCCCTTTTTTCATAATATAATCATCCCTGACATATATCAATGGGTTTCATATAGAATTATAAGGAACAACTAGGTTATGGAGGTAGAACTCACCATCTAGTCTTGCATCTCTAGGGTGGCTCTTGTGTAAGCAAATAAGAATGACTCTAGTCTAATTATGGAGATAAGAAGGTTATGAATAAGCTTTCTAATTTGAAAACATATATAATTTTACTATAAATACAAGGCATATAATCATGCTAGTGGTTTATAGCTCATTAGTTAATTGGTCAAGTTAGCAAATTTTTCTATGTTGATTGTCAATCTCTTTACCTTCGAGTCTTTTTCTTCTAATTTTTATTCATACTTGGCCTTAAATTCTTCCTTCTCCTTTTTACATTTATTTTTGGACTAGTTTAATTCCATTATTTCATTTCTCTTGTTTCAAATCCAAGAGTTAATATTGTTGGCACTAGGTATGGCTTAGGAGGTTTGACTTTTTTAGTGAGTTGTGATTCATTCTTATTTAATTCTACTATAGGTAGTTGTGATAGTCTTTTCAACCCTAAAACATCTTGTTGATGGATTCTCAATTGTCCTTGGCCTTCCTTTTCAATCTCATCTCCTCCTCTTGGCATTCCCTTAATTTCTTTTCTACCTTTGAATCCCTTAAAATTTGAGAGTAACTCATTGTTCTCATATTCTCCTTTGAGAAATAATTTGGGAGCATCCTCTATTCTTAAACCCTCATTTAAATCCTCAAATAAATCAAGTCATTTTTCATAGGCCATGGGAAGCCTTAGTTTTCTTTCTAGCTATGAAAGGGTCTTCTTCTAATTTATGTCCAGAGCTAGATGGTATATGCACCTTTTTAGTTTTTTTACTTTTAGAATCTAATGTTCTCTATCTCTAAAAAAAATTTCCCTCTCCAAATTAGTTTTAAAAATGAGAATATTTCTCTTCTTTTTAAATTTATATTTATCAATAATACACTTTCCCTTAAGGCGGACTGAATGCATTTTGGCTACTTCTACTTTTTAATCTCTTGTTTATTAGGCTTCTTATTATTTGAAGAGAAATAAGTAGGGCTTTTCCTTTTTTTGGTCTTAGTATTAAGTGAAGAAACATGACTCTTAGGCTACAGTTTTAGGATGAGATGCAAAGGGTTTTGGTTTAGATGTTATGAGAAAATTATCAAATGTTATGGGTTGATTCTCTGACAGTTCTTCACTTATGTTTTCTTGAGAGCTAAGGGAAAGTGATGAAGGAGTAGGTAAATCATTCCCCAATTCCTCTTCTTGCACATTCTCTTTAGGGGGTTCAATTTAATTTTTATCCCCTTATTGATTATCATTATCTTTAGCCCTAACATTTTCAATTAGAGGGGGTTATAGGGGTTTGTCATAAATGCCATTGCAATTAAAAAATTAATCTCAAGTCATGTTTGAAAACTAAGTAGTTGAACTCCTCTTAGTGACCAAAACAACCATGCAATGTTGGGATAGAGAGGAGTGGTCATTTTCCTTCTAAATTTTGTGGCTATTCTTGTGACCATGAAATACAAGTAATTAAGAACATTTACTAACCTTTATGGTGTAATGGCTCAACAATCTAAAATTTATTATGTGTAGAAGATAATGGCTTCCATCACAATTAAATTACATGATTAGATGGACTACTACAAATCTTCACAACCGGAAAAGATAGATGCTTGGTTCCTTGTAATGTGGAATCAAAGATCTCTCTATGCCTTGCAAAATTTAACCTGACTAAAATCACGTTTGAAATTGCAAGATACACTTCTCTAGTCATGGGTAGTCTAGATAACTCTGAAATTGTAGTATCTGAAACTTCTACTCTTAGCCCCTTAGCAATGGCTTCATTATTTTGGAATGTTGCTGCAAATTTCTCAACCGTTCTCTTGTTGAATTTTTTCAACTTTAATCAATAATGGATCTACCTTGACCTTGTAAAGAACAAAAGGCAATCTTGAACCATTTGCAATAAGGTATGATCTATCAATTCTCTTCTGATAATATCACCACCCATTGTTATGCTTTCTCAAAATTATTCTTCTAACAACTGAACTTCAAATTCTCCTCTAAAATTTAAACTTCTAAATTTGAAACTAAATTCTTCCAAATTGTACACTTTTAAAGCTCCCCAATTTTTAGTAAATATTTCAATTATTTTTTTCTACTCTCCTTCCATAGGACAAAATTTAATGAATGTAATGCCCAAAACTTTAACAAGTGGTGATTTTAAATCAATTTGCACTGAATACAAATTACATTTTAAGTTCACGAGTGAAATTTAGACACATCAACATAAGGCATTTAGAAATTATGAAATCATAATCCCCTCTCCTAAATAAAGTTTTATTTGTCCTCAAATGCGTTATGAGACAACAAGAGCTATAGAAGATAATTTGTGGGAGTGAATAAGATGATATATGAACATATAATAAATGATATGTGTGTGAAATTAATTGATGTGATAATAAAATATGTTAATAAATACATGTTAATACAGTGTAATAGAAAACCTTGGTTGTAAACATCACACACTAAGGATTGACTCCTACGCTAAAAGTGTTAAATAGTCAAAGTTGACGTACCTTTTCCCAGCTTCATTTTTTCCATAGTGTGTGATGTTTAAGTTTGGCTGATGAAAAAGGTGGCATATGGGAAACATGCAAAGAGGTTGATTTGGAAAATCAAACTAACAAATGAATGATTGATGTGACTGGAGTGTAATCCATGGTATGCTCCACAAATGTTTTAATAATGCCAACTACCCCATGAGATGGTTGTGACAACATAAATTATGTTGCATACAAGGAAAGGAAAAATTACTTTGTATAACTAGTTTAAGACATGAAACAACTACATGTTGATTTTTTTTTATCGTTATTTCATGCAATACATTGGAGCAATGATAAAATGGAAGGCGTACGTTTCTACATATTCACATGAATATGCCCTCACTAAATANAAATGTTTTAATAATGCCAACTACCCCATGAGATGGTTGTGACAACATAAATTATGTTGCATACAAGGAAAGGAAAAATTACTTTGTATAACTAGTTTAAGACATGAAACAACTACATGTTGATTATTTTTTATCGTTATTTCATGCAATACATTGGAGCAATGATAAAATGGAAGGCGTACGTTTCTACATATTCACATGAATATGCCCTCACTAAATATAGATGTTATAGGTCCTAAAAATCTATGATGTTACACGCTCATCAATATTAAGCTAATAATTAAAGGTTGATGATGTATTTGAAATGTGTGCATGTGAATGTGAAGGAAGATATTCATCGTAGTAAAATGGTTGTAGATGAATTACTGGGTATTGTTAGGAATTTTATAAAATTAGGTTTTCAAGTCTATATTTATCTTTGAAAATCCTCAAAAGCATTAAGTCTTTGACAATTCATTGGTGTAGCCTCTAATTTCAAGTTGATTGGCTATTCCATTTACAAGTCCTTTTAGTCATGACTTGGTCTATTTTCATCATTTGACAACCTTTCCCACATACTAGGATTTATTTATTTCCTTAATCGGTTGTATTTTCTCTAACTCTAAAATTTTATGTTTGTGCCTTAAACCTCTTGACCCCATAAAATTTATTAATTTCAAGGGATTCAAGTTTCCATATTCTAAGTCCCCGACTTCATCATCCTAAAATTTCTCCTTGATTAACAATATTTCATGTGATAAGTAGGAGATATTTTCCACAAGTTAAATTGTGATATTGTTATCAGGATTCAACTGTGTAGTTTTTTTGAGTCAAAATCATTGACCCATGTTTCATGAGTAGTCGTTCACATGAACCCATCTCTCATGAGAATGAATGGAACACTTAGCAGTTGTAATCACTCAAAAATGGTCTAGTAGACTATGAGCCCCTTTCTAAACAGTAAAATTTAAATACTAGACTATATCTTGTGCTTAATCAATTTTACATATTTATTTTCTCTTTTTTTTTTATCAAATCACCACTTAATCATTTATTTGATTATATCCTAAAGTTTGAGCACTTTATCCTAAGCTTTATTTGATGCAAGAGAATCTTGGGTCATTGGTAATCATGCTCAACCAAAAATATGTTTGTTTTGTTCTTTATTTTGTTTGGAGGTTGCTCGGGAAATACTATGTTGCTTGGGTCTATCACTCGGTTATGCTTGTTCCAAGTTGGTCTTTGTTGCTCAGTTTTCTGTCGCTCGGGCATGCTTGCTTCTGAGTTCTTTTCTGTCACTCGGGTTTGTCTTCTGTTGCTCAGGTATGCTTGGTCGAGTAATGTTTCTGTTGCTTGGGTTGTTCTTTACCTGAGTCACTCTATTGCTCAATCATCCTTTGCCTGAGTTGTTTATTTTTGGAGTTCGATATGGTGGCCGACTTCTTCAGTTAATTTCCATGGCTTAGTTAATTTGGGGTCTCTCATTGGGATCTGTGTGGACCTAAATCTGGGTCTCACTTATGGATTTGAGCACTAACCTCTCTGTTGGACTCTTGTATATATTTGTTTCTATGTTCTTAGTATAAGCTAGTTTGGCAGTAGGATTTTGATATCAGTTTTGGAAGATAGAAGAAGGATTGAATTATCTGTAAGCAGTTCTATGACCTCACATGTATGAAGATCAATTTGTAATTCATTGAATGTATATGGCCCAAACTGGGAAGTCATTACAGCCTGACATGTACTGAGTTTGATCAATTAATGAAAAGGATCTCTGATGTTTATTCTCTCATTTTTTTGTTGTTACTTATGCATTGTTTCTGCAAGTTGTTTTGGTAGTTGGGATAGCCCTTGGCCCTACCTATTAACCCTCCTTGCGTCAGGTGGTATCAGAGCATTGGTGAGATCTATTTTCCTTCTTGTAAACCCTAACCCTATTTGGTGATATTGTTGAGGGGTAGCAGATTGTGAGCTGACCTACAATTGCAAAGGGATTCAAGATGGTTTGTGGGAGAGGAAATGCAAATACAGGTCTAGCTGATATGATTAGATAGATGGTTGCTAGATTGGAAGTTGTTGAGACAGCCCAGCGTAGAGGGAGACATCTTGAATATGTTAGTGATGATGAATTGGAAGAGGTTCAAGGTGAAGTTGCACCTGCACCTATGATGGATCAGGAAGAAGAGAGATTCCTGCAAGATTTGACAAGTTTGAAATTCACACCTCAGTTTAATCCTCCTGAGTATAGTGGAAAGTTGGATTCTGATGAATTGATTAACTGGATAACTGAGATGGAAAAGTAATTTTAAAATGAGAATGTATCAGAGGACAAGAAGGTGAAGATTACAAACACAAATTTGAAAGGTCATGCATCCTTATGGTGGGAACATCTTAAATTGGATCGAAAGAGGAAAGGTAAAGACAAAATCAAGGTATGGGACAAGATGGTAAACAAATTGAAAGGCAAGTTTCTACCTTGTGATTATCAGATTAACATGATTAGGCAAATGCAAAGTTTGAAGTAGAAATATAGATCTATAAAATACTACAGTGAGGAATTCTATAGATTGGACATCAGATACGGACATGTTGAAGATGAAGTGGAAAGAGTAGCAAGATATCTAAATGGGTTGAGAAGTTCCATACAAGATGAGATCAGTTTGGTCAAGATGGAAAGCATTGAGGAGGCATATCAATTTGCCCTAAAAGCTGAGGAAAAGTTGAACAGAAGATATGAACAAAGACAAAGAGGCAGAGGTGGTAGATTCCCTAGAGGAAGAGGTAGATCTCATGGTAAGAACAGTAGATCTAAACCAGATAAGTTGACTTCAGACACATATCAAGACAAAGGAAAGATTGAATGGAAAGGTGGAAGTTCATACATACGAAGAGGCAATTACTCCAGAGGTGGTTATAGAAGAAAGGGATTCCATGTAACTTATTACAATTGTGGAGAGGAAGGAAATAAATCCTTTGAGTGCACAAATGCAAGCAAGAAGGTTGGTAGTAGCATAAATACTTTGGTGCAAGAGGAGTCACCAAATGAAGTTGAGAAGGAAGGAAATCTCATGATCTGAAGGATACTATGTACAGAATGATAAGCAAGATCATGTCAGGAAAATTTTGTTCAAGACCAGATGTAGAGTTGCAGACAAAGTTTGGAAGGTGATTATTGATAGTGGAAGCTCAGAGAATCTTGCATCTAAGGAAATGGTTACAAAGTTTCAGTTGGAGAGGATGAAGCATCTGAAGCCCTATCAGATCTCATGGATCAAGGATGAGCACACATTAATGGTGAGTGAGCAATGTTTTGTGAATCTGAAAATTGGAAAGTATTATGATACGGTGTTGTGTGATATTATGCCTATGGATTGTTGTCATATTTTGTTGGGTAGACCATGGAAATATGATAGACATTTTATACATGATGGAAGATTGAATAGATATTCTATTTGGGTTGATGGTAAGAAGCAAGTTTTTTTACCTTTGGTTGAAGAATCTGTTGGTGAGATATGTACATCTGTGAAAGTTCATTTGATGGAAGGTAGACAGTTTGTTAAGGATTTGAAAAGAAATGATATTCGTTATGCTTTGATTCCTAACAAACCGAGTAAGAATATAGAAGATGACACTCATGCAGAAATTGAAAAGTTACTCACTGAGTACAAGGAGATAATTTGAGATAATGTACCTGATGGTTTGCCACCAATGAGAGATATCATTCACTGTATGGATCTGATTTTGGGAGCTATTTTACCAAACAAAGCACCACATAGGTTAACATCGACTGAGAATGAAGAGCTTAACTGACAAGTTCATGAATTTTTGAACAAAGGTTTGACCAACAAAATTTTGAGTCCATGTGTAGTACCAGTGGTAGTGGCACCTAAGAAGAATGGAGAATGGAGAATGTGCATTGATTCAAGAGCAATCAATAAGATCACAGTGAAGTGTAGGTTTCATATACCGAGAATGGATGAAATAATGGGTTGTTTGAGTGGACCAAGATATTTTACCAAAATTGATTTGAAGAGTGGATATCATCATATCATAATCAGAGAAGGTGATGAATGGAAGACTTCTTTCAAGACAAAGGATGGTTTGTATAAGTGGTTGGTTATGCCTTTTGGTTTAACTGATGCATCGAGTACTTTTATGAGATTAATGAATGAGGTTTTGAAGAAATTATTGAATAAATGTGTGATTGTATACTTGGATGATATTTTGATATTCAGTAAGACTAGAGAAGAGCATTTGATGCATATAAGGTAAGTGTTGAAGAGATTGAAAGAGGAAAATTTGTTGATAAATCTGAAGAAGTGTTCCTTCATGAAAGAAGAGCTTGTGTATTTGGGTTTTGTAATTTCAGCTGATGGTTTGAAGATGGATCCTGAGAAGGTTGAAGCTATACTTAGTTGGCCTATGCCTTAAAATGTCACTGAGGTAAGATCATTTCATGGATTGGCAATTTTTTACAGAAATTTTATCAGAAATTTCAGTTCTATTTATAATGTTATGACTGAGACAATGAGAGGAGACAAAAGACAATTCAAATGGACACATGGATCTGATAAGATTCTTGAGGCTTTGAAGTTGAAGGTTTCTGAATTACCTATGTTAGAATTACTTGATTTCAATAAGGTATTTCAAGTTGAATGTGATGCAAGTGGAAGTGCAATTGGAGCTGTGTTGACTCAAGAAGGTAAACCTGTTGCTTCCTTTAGTGAAAATTTAAATGATGCAAAGAGGAAATATTTTGTCTATGATCAAGAGTTCTATGCTATTGTTCAAGCTATGAAGAAATAGAGACACTATTTTATGCCAAATGAATTTGAGTTGTATATTGATCATAAGGCTTTACAATATTTGGGTAGTCAGAATAAGTTGAATCAGAGATATATGAAATGGGTAGAGTATTTGCAGGGTTTTACATTTGTGATTAAACAACAGAGTGGATTTTTTAACTGATTTGTTGATGCACATTAAGTAGAAGAAGATCTTTGTTGACTGAAATGAGAATTGAAGTTCTTGGTTTTGATGACATGAAAAGTTTGTATGAAAGTGATCCTAATTTTTCTGAGCAGTGGAGAGTGTGCAGAGCACCTAATTCCAATCAATCAAGTATGAAGACTATTTCATTTAGGAAGGTACATTGGTCAAATTTATTCAATTGTGCATACCAAGAGGTTCAATGAGAACTAATTTGATTAAGGAGAAACATAGTAGTGGATTGGCTAGACTTTTTGGCATTGATAAAACATTGAGTTTGCTTAAGGAAATGTATTTTTGGCCTCGGTTATATAAGGATGTTCATAAATTTGTGAAAATTTGTCAAGTTTGTCAAGTTTCAAAAGGAGTAAGTCAGAATACTGGTTTGTATACACCAATTACTGTTCCTGAGAAACATTGGAGTGATATCACCATGGATTTTGTTCTTGGCTTACCTAGGACAGCAAGAGGTAATGATTCCATATTTGTTGTTGTGGATAGATTTTAAAAGATGACACATTTTATACCATGTAAGAAAACATTAGATGTTGTACATATAGAAGATTTTTTCTTTAAGGAGGTTGTCAGATTGCATGGATTACCGAGGAATATCATCTTTGACTGAGACAGTAAATTTGTTAGCTATTTTTAGAGAACACTCTGGAAGAAGTTGTGTACTAAGTTGAAGTTTAGTTTTATATTTCATCCACAGACTGATGGACAAATAGAGGTTGTAAACCAAAGTTTGGGTAACTTGTTAAGATGCCTAGTTGGAGACACACCAAGTAATTGGGATTTGATGTTGGCACAAGCAGAGTTTGCATACAGTGGTTTAATGAATAGAAGTACTGGAAAGACACCTTTTGAGATTGTTCATGGCACACAACTAAGAGGTATATCAGACTTGAGAGATATTGTTAGAGAAGAGAAAATAAGTGTTGAAGCAGAAGAATGTGCTAAGTTCATGAAGACATTGCATGAATATGTAAAACAAAAGCTAGAGAAAAGTAATCAGAAATACAAGATTAGTACAGACAGATCAAGAAGACATAGAAGAAGAAGGATTGATTATCTGTAAGCAGGTATGTGACCTCACATGTAAGAAGATCAATTTGTAATTCATTGAATGTATATGGCCCAAACCGGGAAGGCCGTACAGCCTGGCATGTAATGAGTTTGATTAATTAATGAAAAGGATCTCTGTTGTTTCTTCTCTCACTATGTTTTTTGTTGCTTCCGCATTGTCTTTGCAAGTTGGTTTGGTAGTTGGGAGAGCCCTTGGCCCCACCTATTAACCCTCCTTGTGTCATTATTTAATTAAAATAACATGCTCCCTTTTAATTAAATGAAAAATCTTTTAATTAAATAATAAAAACCCCTTTATCCTAAGTGCACATAAAACAAGAAAATAATAAATAATAATAAGGAAAGTGCACTTTTCAATGAGATGGAACCTTTTGAAAAGGGCTTTTTCCTCTTTATCTCAAACACTCATTGTTTTGCCTCTAAATATTAGCCTTTGATTTTGCCTCTTGAAGATATTGTAATCACCTAAAATTGGTCTAGCAAACCTATAGCCCGTATTTCTGATTAATTGGTCTTAATAAATCCTAAATCAAAGACATTGGTAAGCTAGACCCTAAACCCTAATTAGGAGAGCACTTAATCAAACTTGCTTACATAATTTTAATCCTAAATTGTTGAATCAAATCATCAATCATCAAGCCTAAAATACTTAAAATGCATAAAACATTGGGATAAATCAAAAAGTCCTAAAGTCCCTTTTAAATCAAAAGAACCCATTTACACATGTGTGAGCACATGAAAATCAAATAAAACAAATAAAAGGGAAAATACCAATTTTGTCTTATTCTCCACAAGGTTGACCAACCAAATCACTTGGATCAAGCTCACATGGATTGAGGAAATTTGCATCTTCGTCGTTGCTCATTTCCTTCTTCCTCTTAATCTCAATCATTCACCTCTTTGAATTTCCTATAAAAATGGTAGCTCCCTTTGCTCATTCATACAGACAATTTGGAGAATATTGTTATAATGTTATTTTCATTCTAGGGTTTTATTGTGCACTCGTAGCTCTTGCTTCCATAGTAGTTTACTTGCTTATGCATTTGTAGTTTCATTTCTTAGTTTAATGGCATCTTAGGTTCCTTTTATAGATTAATGGTACATTCATTTCTCATTTCATTGATAGTTTACACTTGCATTGTAGTTTCATTCTTCATGGTTACCATGCATTTAGTTTGATAGCTCATGCATTTTATTTTTAAAGCTTTTTAGGGTAGAGTATGCAAGCACATGCATCTTGCTCATTCCTTCATTTTAATCTTCCAGCTTGAGGTAGTCAAGTCTCTTATTGTCCATGTCTAATATGATGGGCATTCATGAGAATCACACTCGCTTCAACTAGGAAGCAATAAGCCAATTTCAAGGGTGTTTATGCAACATTTTGATTCTTTCTTTGATGTTAACCCTTTTGATGTAATGGTTTATTGAAGTGTTTGGTTGCATATTTGATCACATATTTTTACCACACACATTTGGTGCCCATCGTGGGGCAGAAAAATCAATTTTTGCCTCATTTTTATGATTTTCCACATTTTGACAAAATTGTGTTCATTGTCGTGCGAAGTTTGATTCCAACTTGTATGACAATTCATTGAATAGTAGTTTATCATATGGTGACTAGTAGTATGTCGCATGAGTCTGCTTTCCAGTTCTTTTGGCATTTGGGCCTGTTAGATTTGTCACACGAGATTTTATTGATACCTGTTTTGTCATATTACAACATATAGTTTGTCGTGCAAGTTTCAGTGACAAATTGTTCTCTTTGATTTGTCATTTCAGGAACATAGAGTGTTTTTAGGGGTCTCATTGAGCTGGTTTTAATTTTCTAACCCCTAGCATGTGTTGTATGATCTTTTTGCTCTCTAATTCTGCACTTTAACTGGTTTTTGTTGGATGTTTTGAAAAATATTCACTTTCCAAAGTCTCACTAGCGCATAATTTTCAAAGATTACTAACATTTTTGTGCTTGTAGGACACTTTGAAAGAAAGAAAAGGTTGTGAGACTACTAACACTTGTATTTGCAGGTTGCCTTGTGATTTTATCAACCAAACAAAACATGTTCTTTCTTAGATGATTTCTTAGACACCTAGTTTAATTAGGGTTTTTCTTTTTGGGGTTGAATTGAACATTAGGGGATTATGCTCTTCTTCCTTTGGAAGAATAAAAAACCCAAACATGTTTGATTGAGCTTAGGAAAACAATACTTTTCTTTTGGTTAAATCAGGTGTGTTTGGCATGTTTGGGAGAAACAAAGGGAAATAGGAGAGTATTCTCTTCTCCTATTTGAAGGAGAATCAAAAATCCCGACCTTCCATTTTATATTCATTTCTTTCTTGCATTTACCTTTAGAGGGCCCACCAAGAGAGAAATATTTTGGGAACAACCCAAGTGGGGAACAAGCAAACCTGGCTACTCCGCCCCACTATAATCAAAATCTTCCTTCAACCCAAAGAGAGGGAAGGCTTAGTTATTTTCTACTTCTAATTCTTCTTCATGTGTAGGGCCTAGTTGCCTCAATCTTGCTAAGCAAGACTATATTTGACTAGGTGATTGTAGGGTCATTTTAGTCTCAATCTTGTTTACAAGACTACAAGGGGAGTACATTCAACTTGTGTAGGGATGAGAGGTCTCAATTTTTGGTGCTTGTAGGTATATATGTCATAATTTTGCTTGCAAAACTACAAGGAATAGTCATGAACAAATGTCCTTACTAGACACTTTTAGATAGAGGCTACTTGATTCACCTTTGAAAGTATCATAATATTTGTGCAAGGATCGATCCAAGTGGATTACCCGGATCACCTTAAGATTTTTACACTCACCATATGTATTCCCAAAGGCATTTTAAAGCATAAATGTGGCATGAGGGAGCTTATGTGATTTAAGCATTGAGTATCTTTTGAAAACCCACAACGTGCATAGTTTTGGAAAAAGCCAACATCACTCTTGTCTAAGGTGAAGGAATATCAAGCATGGGCAAATATTTTGATATTAAGCCAAATTGACTCTAGGGATAGAAAGTGTTTGATCATCCCCTCTTTGTATTCAATGTGTTTGAATCACTTGAAACTTGACACTTCCAGCAACAAAAACACTCTTGATGACACATTACATCCCCAAAAACTTACATTTGAGCAAACGTTGTCCAAACTTTTGTCAAAAAATGAGCAGAAAATTGTCCCAGGTCATCATGTTGTTTCTTGCCTTTAGAATTTTCATACGAAAAACTCTTTGAAGGAAACAACTCATATGGGGACCTTAGAATTTTTGTATGGGAACTAGTATATTGTCATATGGGATCTCAATCAAAATAGATTGATCTATGGTGTCTTTGCAAATTTTCTCGCTAAGCTCATTACAACATCTTATCACAATAGTTGTTAGTTCTTAACGGCATGACTTGGATTAACATTATATCTCATCCTAGTTTCTCACATGGTCTTTCTTGTCTTACACTTCTCCTTCAACACTCAATCGCAAATCAACTTGGTCACAAGTGTCATTCAACAAGTATTCAGACCTCAAAAATAGGATACCTTGTACCCCGTTCAGTGAATCTTCTCACCGCCTCTTCTTAAACTATTGGCAAGCGATCATCCAGAAACCTTTGAAATTGATACATTAGCCTAGTTATCTTGGACTTGTAATCACAATTGTCTTTCATGGTCCAAATGAGAAATCAAAATCTAATCTTGATTCTAAGGGAAAAGCTACCGACAATCTTCTCCCAAGACTATCTTCCTGTTAGAAACCAAGAGCAAATCACAAAATCCCACAAACGGATACTTCAGTTTCGCATCAGTCAATCCATGTCTTTGATCAATCAATTCTAGTTATGAAAAAACATAGACAATGTCAGCTTACAATTGGGGGTCCCAATATGACGAACAAAGTCACCACAATAGTGCCTCTTCCTTGATCAAAGAACCCACATAATAAGAGATTAGAAGATGTCAACGGGACAGATATTTTCAGAAAATGATGCACACTCTTATGCAATTTGACAAGGACAAGTCCTTTATAAATATTGCATCTACGGGTGTCAAACTTCCACCTGACTTTGATGTGGAGGGACTCATACAACAANAAGAAGAGGTGTCCCCCATAAGCATCCTCAACTAACAAATACAAGATATTAAATGCGAACTTAGGTAATTAAAGAAAGCAAAAGAGCAACCTTCTAGTAAGTACTCGCTAGAATCTATATGTACCTTCCCGTTCGCCAAGAATTTGCACATGCCACCATTCCCCCCTAAGGTTGAAATTCCTAAATATGGAAAATACAATGGGGAAGGTGACCCTCAAGATCATGTGAGGGAAATTTGTTCTCTTAGCATGGAATTTATGCACGAAAGAACATATTTGATGTGATTGTTCCCACGGAGCCTCAGCGGCCAGGCCTTGGAATGGTTTACAAATCTTTCACCTGGTATCCGGACATTCGATAAACTTGTGCAAAAGTTTATCCTACACTACTCCTACAATATCTTACATACAATCGCTATGTTGAGTTTATGCAACACTAAACAACATGTCGGCGAACTGTTTGTTAAGTTTCTTCAAAGGTGGAGAAAAATGTTTGCGAGATATCCTAGACAGATACCCAAGTCTGAGAAAATTGACATCTTCATTAACAACTTGGTTCCTAAAATGAAATACACAACTCAGATGCAAAGGTACACTTCCTTTATCGACTTGGTCAACAATTCTATCAGGATTGAGGAAGTCCTCGTGAAGAAAGGTGAACTCACCTTGTGTAAAGACACCAAATCGTCTAACAATGGTAACGGAAAGGACAAAAGTAAATACTGGAATAAGAACAAGAATGTGGTTAATGATGGCATAGTTGACTCATCCAAGTACAAACCCAAGGAACCAATATTTAACCTCTCTAGTAGCATCCAGGCTGCTAAGATCAATGCCAATATTACAAATTCAACCAAGAATACCCAAGAGGCTCAAAAGGACAAAGCCCCATGGATGCCAAGACCTAAGTGCAATTTCACTCCTCTTGGAGAACCCCTTGCAGACGCATTGAAAATGTTGGTTGCCCACAAAATTATCACAATACCCGACTCTAAGCCCTGGGAACCAGCAGTTAAGCCCAAGTGGTGGAATGATAACCACTATTGTGAGTACCACAGGAACAAAGGGCATTTGAATAATGACTTTATGAAGCTGAGACATGTGATCCAAGATTTAATTGACAATGAGACTATCATGGTAGGCGAGCATAAATCGAATGATGACCATAAAGCTTTCAAACAACCTTTGCCTTCCTACGAAAAAGGAGAGATGTCAAAAAGCCAAGGAGCTAAGGTGAAAAATACCTATACAAGAACTAACAATGTTATTCACATGCTCGAACCTGTGAATCAATCTGTCAACGTTATCATTATCAAAGACCAAGACACCGAGTCTGCCAATGTTATCACTCGTAATCAGTCCAAGGTTACTCTTAAGGAGGTCACATCCTCATCTAAGCAAACTTTTACACCAGCAAACAAACCATCAACTTCTAACCAAACCACTTTATCACACCTAGCTGTGAATTACAATCTAGTTGATCAACTACAACAAAATCCTGCTCAGATTTCCATTCTGCAATTAATTAAGCTATCACCATCGCACAAAGAGATTCTTGAGACCGCTCTTTTAGAAACTAATGTGCCCATGGACCTTGACATCAATCGATTTCAGACCATGGTACATCATCTAACTTCTCCCCACTACTTATCCTTCTCAAAGGAAGATGATAAAGCACTCGCTCAACCCCATAATCAACCTTTGCATATCAAAGTTCTAATCCACAAGCATAGGGTCAAAAATATTTCTCAGAACATGCTATTGATCCTAAAGGAAAAATAGCTATAAAAGCATATGACGAAGAGGAAAGGTCATTAAAAGGTTAAGTAGTGCTTCCTATAATAGTGGGGCCAATTGAGTGAGATGTCACTTTCCAAGTACTGGATTTACCTATGGCATATAACATCTTACTAGGAAGACCATGGATTCATAAAATGCAGGCGGTCCCCTCTACATACCACCAATGTGTGAAGTTCTCACACAACGGGGTGGAGGTCTCTGTTTTAGCTGATAATACCTACTCTTGTAATGCTTTAAAATAAACAAATAGCATGGTTCCCCACAATAAGGAAGCATCCAATAGACAAACCTCTACAAGTTCTTAGATAGCGCTCATGAAGAGCTTGGGAGAAAAGATAAAAATCAAGAACACAAGCATGGGGGAATATCAGTTGACTAACCTCCCCACATCCCCCAGATCTTATGGGATGCCATCTCCATCATTTCAACCCTCTAGCAGTCAAAAAATGGAAATACATGAAGGGACTGGTATGGTAAAGGCTTGCATCTCTCTCTCAGAGGAAAATGAGGAAAAGGTTGTTCTAGCATGGCTTTATAAAGATGAAGACCGGGACCAAAATATCAAACATGTTGAAATTTTCCTGAAGAAATATGAGATTGGTTATCAACTTGCGTAGAAAATGGGCTACAAAGGGAAAGGACCTTTGGACAAAGGTAAAGGGTTTATCGAACACATACATGCTAAATTTTGTAGTCCCATGGACAAGACAGGGTTAGGATATCGTGAACAAGGAATCCACCCTTCTGTTAGCAATATCCCTACCGATCCTCACACAAGAATATCTAAGGATGAGAGTGAGGAAGAAACAGATTTTGTTCTAATGTCTTATGAAATAATGCTTCATATTCAAGATCCTATATACCAAGGGGAACCTTACATTCCACAATAATTCATGGGTCATTACATTTCTCTCTTTGAACAAAATGAACCCACATCTCTATTATTACAGGCAAAAGGAACAAAAAATCACGCCCAACAAGGTGGCTTATTTATGGATGGATCTAATCCAGAACAAGAGACCAAATATGGAGATAGACATCCCAACTGGGGGACATCTTGTTTTCGTCTCTCACATACTATATCTCACCCATTTCATAGATGACCAAGTGCATGCTCTTGAGGAAGCTCCAAATCGCCTCACCTAGATTCAGAAAAGTATGGAACATAACCCAGTACACCATAATGGGACTTAGCAGGAGGCAAATGGAAATAACCCCAATGCAAATACAGGTGTCTTTGCAACACTATCCAAATATTTGGGGGCATTTGAACACAATTACATTTATTTGGCTACAGGGACAACGCGGGGAATGAATTAGACGAACAACATCCTAACCGGGGGTAGACTGTAGCTCCTACCCATGTGTTAGATGTACCTCGCTCTGTTGAAACAAGCTCTAATGAATATGAGTGGAATTATTTCTCTGATGCCATGGTAGATATTGATATTGATGTAATCCATAAGTATTTTCCCCAATTTGAGCCAAGAGAAAGTTCTAATGCTGCTCAAGCCTCTGAAGAAGAGTTTGGATCAGATTATGAAGATGATGACAGAACACCCCTTCCTCCTAATATAAATTGTAACTTTGGAGATAATAATAGAAATATTCTTCCTTTGGAAATTCAAAACTCTGAGGAGGAAGATGGAACAACTTGGATCCTTGCGGATATTATCCTGACCCCTCATTCACACCTCCTGTCCACTTCAAGAATTGAAGTCGTACCACTAAGAACTTTCCTGGAACTGATGGCTTCTTGAGAAGCAAATCAAAATGCTAATGTTAGGTCAGTTGGGGAAAACTTGCATAATACTAACAACAACTCCAATATTAATGCTAGGATGAGTCATGGTATAGTTAGTCCTTCATAGAGTGTCATTGTAGATCTTATCTTACCAGTCGAGAACCTTGATCTTGATAACACAATGCTATCCTTGGAACTTGTTGGATCTTTACCCCTTATTCATCCTGAACTCATTCAATGGAACCCAACCGAACCTTTAAACCTGATCAACTCACCCAATGACTATGCCTTGGCTTGCTACCTGAATGCCATTGAACCCCTCACCTCTAACTCTAGTGCAACGAGCACAAGTATGACAGAGGGGGATATCAAGTTTCTCAGCATTAAAAAGAAAAAGAAAAGGAGGTATAACGGTGAAAACCACTCTGTGGCAGTTTCAGAACCCAAAATAGTAAAAACAAATGGTGTATCCAATGGTGAAAACCTCTCTGAGGTGATAGAGGATGGGAAACTTGATCTCCTACCTAATAATTTTCAAGAGTGATCTTCAGTATTGATAGAACCTACACAACTAGTTAAACTAGGAACAACAGAAGCACCCCAGTTGATATACCTGGCACAATCTATTGGCAAGTTGACTATACTAGTGTATATGACTCTATTTAGTGTTTTCATTATGGCAACAAAGTCATATGAAGTTTTGGAGTCAGCACACATTATTAGAAGATCATAAATTGGATAAGTACAGAAGAACAGGACAGAGCAAGGAACAGACTGTTATAGTTTTGATTAGCATGTGTTAATTTGTTATTAAAATGCTATGTGCCTTGGAATATAATCTTATGATTATGTTTACATGCTAATTATAAGAGAGCGTGATCAGATCTACAAGTATGAAGAAGATACAGACAGTTGAAGAGGTACAGCCAGTGAATGCCAGAATAGGACAGAGATCATGGAAAGAGCCGACAGAGATTGTTTTGGTACAGGAGTTGCACATATCCTCAGGAATTGCGTCCTTGGATTATTTATTTTTAGTGATCTAATAATATTTGGTTAAATGCGCATGACTTGATTCATCAGGAGCAAAAAGTTAGAGCTAATTTGGTGGAGCGGACTGTGTGAAAAGACGTGTATGTTCGGTTTGAGTAAAGCAATTATAATTAATGTTAAGCCAACTTAATGAAGGGTCGTGTGGTTATTTAAGTGATCAAGATAGATGGTAAAAGGTTTCTTAAAGCTGACATGTTCATGTCTTTTGAGGAAGTACTTATAGAAGGTCATTTGTGATCAGAGAAGTTGCGAAAGCCAGAGATAAGAAAGCATAGCTGAGTGTTAAAGCAACAAAGATATATCTGTCATATGTTGATGATATATATTGAAGTAGAAGCTTTCAAATTGAATAAAATATTGTTGTAGCGATTAACAAGAGGTTAAAGCATCAGGGCACAAAAGGAACTAATCAGACAAGCAGTGTCACAGCAACAGTTCACCTTGCAAATACAGTGTGTATCAAAGATCCAGAAGGTTGTAGCTTTCACCATTTGAACAGTGAGCTCTTGGACAGTGAGTCCACCACCCCTAATAGGGTTATTATAAAAGACTCCTAACAAGGTCACTATACTTCATACATTGTAAAGACAACTCCTAACAGGGTTAAGGATCTTCTAACAAGGATCATAAGAAACTAGTACAGAATATTTGTGGGTACCAATTCCCACCCGGGTTTTCCTCTAATCAAGGTTTCCCTATAATCATATCAAGTGTTATGTGTTCTTGTGTTAAGACTCATTGGATGTATCTTTGATTTATGTTTAAGTTTCTGAAATAGAATAATTAGTGAAATATTGATTCACCCCCCCCCC
>MU227494.1:927334-954305 GCA_018584345.1 Thuja plicata | reverse complement strand
TGAAGTGATGGACAATTCATCATCATTGTTGTCATGTTTGACACCCATAACAAACTTAGACTCATGGGGAGTAAATAAGTAAGGGGGAGTATATAATATGAAGGAGTCATGAAAAATAAATCAGTTATTGCAGAAGAGAAGTGTATGAAGAAGAGGCTCAGTGAATTGGTTAGCAAATTACACTTGATCAAGGTTGGTCAAGCATCCTTGAAAGAGTTTGTAGTAAAAGGCAAAGAAGATAATATCAAAGGGGGAGAAAAGTAATCTATAGAATATGAAGTATGTCATATGATCAAGGTCCTAGCACAAACTTGGAGAAAATGGAGAAGCTACAATATGCATTATGCGCCCATCCACAGATTGTCAATTCACCGATTGCATTTTGGGAGAAAGAGATCCAGAAGTTGCAGATTGCATATCCAGATGTGTATGATGAGTAAGTACATAGAAGTATTTTTTGAGCACCTTTGTCATTAATGTCAAAGGGGGATTAGAGTATGAAGAATATGGAGTCTTGTATATGATAAGAGGGAGATATAAGATAGAGAGTTTTTGTATAAGAGTATAGATAGTAACTTCGCCATATTCCTTTGTTGCCATTAATGACAAAGGGGGATATTGTTGGAAAGTTGAATATACTGGTGTATATGACTCTATTTATTGTTTTCATTATGGAAACAAATTCATATGAAGTTTTAGAGTCAGCAAACATTATCAGAAGATCAGAAATTGGCTAAGTACAGAAGAATAGGACAGAGCAAGGAACAGACTGTTATAGTTTTGATTAGCGTGTGTTCATTTGTTATTCAAATGCTATGTACCTTGGAATATAATCTTATGAGTATTTTTACATGATAATTCTAAGAGAGCATGATCAGATCTGCAAGTATGAAGAAGATACAGACAGTTGAAGAGGTACAGCCAGTGAATGCCAGAACAGGACAGAGATCATGGAAAGAGCCGACAGAGATTGTTTTGTTACAGGAGTTGCACATATCCTCAGGACTTGCATCCTTGGATTAGTGATTATTAGTGATCTAATAATATGTGGTTAAAGGCGCACGACTTGATTCATCAGGAGAAAAAATTTAGAGCTAATTTGGTGGAGCGGGCTGTGTGAAAAGACGTGTCTGTTCGGTTTGAGTAAAGCAGTTATAATTAATGTTAAGCCAACTTAATGAAGGTTTGTGTGGTTATTTAAGTGATCAAGATAATGGTAAAAGGTTTCCTAAAGCTGACATGTTCGTGTCTTTTGAGGAAGTACTTATAGAAGGTCATTTGTGATCGGAGAAGTTGCGAAAGCCAGAGATAAGAAAGCAGAGCATAGTGTTAAAGAAGCAAAGATATATCTATCATATGTTGATGATATATATATTGAAGTAGAAGATTTCAGAGTGAAGAAAATATTTTTGTAGTGATTAACAAGAGGTTAAAGCATCAGCACACAAAAGGAACTGATTAGACAAGCAGTGTCACAGCAGCAGTTCACCTTGCAGATACAGTGTGTATCAAAGATCCAGAAGGTTGTAGCCTTCACCATTTGAGCAGTGAGCTCTTGGACAGTGAGTCCACCACCCCTAATAGGGTTATTGTAAAAGACTCCTAACAGGGTCTGACACTTAACAAGGTCACTGTACTTCATACATTGTAAAGACAACTCCTAACATGGTTAAGGATCTTCTAACAAGGATCATAAGAAACTAGTACAGAATATTTGTGGGTACTAATTCCCACCGGGTTTTCCTCTAATCAAGGTTTCCCCATAATCATATCAAGTGTCATGTGTTCTTGTGTTAAGACTCATTGGATGTATCTTTGATTTATGTATCTTGTGTTATGTGTTCTTGTGTTAAGACTCATTTGTGTGTAAGACTAATCCCCCCCCCCTCAGTATTTCCAACACAATCCCTATCTGAAGAAGAAAAACAAGAATTCACTATATTCTTCATGAAGAAGAAAATCAAATTTTCTTGTTCCTATTCAGACATGCCCGGTCTAGACACATATTTAATCATGCATCACATGTTGATTTCTCCAGCAGTCAAGATAGTCAAACAAAAGCTTAGAAAAATGCATCCCCATGTGGCACTACTAGTCAAAGATGAATTGGAGAAGTTGTTGAAAGCCAAATTCATATGTGCTATAGCATATGTTGATTGGATCTCCAACATTGTGTCTGTTTCTAAGAGTGACAAGTCAATCCATGTTTGCACCGATTTCATATATTTGAACAAAGCTTGTCCCATGGATGACTTCTCATTACCAAACATTGACATGATCGTGGACCTCATAACTGGATATGAGATGTTTTCCTTGATGGATGGCTTTTCAGGATACATCCAGATGAGGATAGCTTCTGAAGATCAAGAGAAGGCCGCTTTCACATGTGCTTGGGGCACTTTATGTTGAAATGTCATGCCTTTCGGTCTCAAGAACACATGGGCAACATATCAAAGGGCCATGACCACCATATTTCATGACATGATGCACAAAACTATGGAATACTACGTGGATGATACCTTGGCAAAATAAACAAAGAGAATTAATCACCTAGATGATCTAGCAAAGATTCTTGACCGCATGGAGCAATTCAAACTCAGGCTAAATCCTAAGAAGTGTGCTTTCGGGGTGACCTCTGGTAAGCTTCTAGGGTATATTATCTCAGCTAAGGAATTGAGGTTGACCTTGAAAAAGTAGCAGCAACCATGGAAATGTAATCACCTCGAAACATCAGTCAAGTCAGAACTCTGCAAGGAAAACTCCAATCAATCTGATGGTTTATCTCACAACTCGCAGACAAGGCTCAACCTTTCACGAAGACATTACATAAGGGAGTAACCTTCAAATGGGATTAAGGGTGTGAGAAAAATTTCCAACAAATCAAAGAATATTTGACAAATTCACTCGTGTTAATGGCTCTGATACCAAGAAAACATCTTCTTCTGTATATTTCAGAAACACAAACTGTTATGGGTATTATTTATTGTAGGTGCAGAGGGTTGTTATTGTATTGCTTGTGAAAAGGGAGGGTTCAATGGACCCTACCCCTACTATTTTAATGGAAGGGTCGATTCAGAAGGTTATTATAGAAGTCGGTGCAGAGGATTCAATGGCCCCTACTATTTTCCTATTATTCTCAATGGAGCAGGAAGAAACAGGTGCCAATGTAATAAATTATGCCTCAATATTAAGTTATTTAAACTTACTATGGCAGGAAGATCTATGTATTTATTCTAAAAATTCTTAGGTATTTTACAATACTCAATGAGAAACAAAAGACTGGTGGAATATACAATGATATCAATCTTGTGGCTTTACCCATATAGTTATTGTATACAACTTTTATTATACTTTTTAGTGAACTCAAGTGGTGTATAATCCAAGTCGATGAGAATCCCTTAAGCATGAGCAATCTAGTCATTTGTGGATTTCAAGAGTAGTAATCATGTGGCATAAGATGCTCAAAAAAGAGGTTTTCGAAATATTGCATACAATTTCAAAAAGCACAAATTGATAAATATGTAGAAAATGAGATTTTTCTTATCCCCCAATGTGTTCTCAAGAAAAAATATAACTTCCCAAAACTCATTAAAAAAAATTAAATTTTTACAAGAGTATCAAAAGATAAAGAGTTTACTTCAAACTGAAGGTACAAGTACATAGAAAAAAAATTTAAAAAAATTAAGTACATGGTTCCAATGCTTATTTATTTTGTAAAACTGAAATTATATGCCAAAGTTATGACCTTTTCCACCAAATCGATTATTTTGGCAAGGTGCATAGTTTGGATTCTAGTCAGCCACATGACTATGTGCTAATGATTAGTGGTTGGTGGGCCTATGGATATGGACATCAACAATACACTATAATTTTCAAATATCTTTTCTAAAATTATTGTATATGAATTTGTATGAGATTATACAAGTGTGATGTAGGCAAGAATATGGCCAAGAATTTGTTAATCTATGTATCAAAGGAAACTATATAACATAGTGAACCGTGATGACTATATGGCCAAACAAAATTGTATTGATTATATGGTTGTATCAATTTTTGTCTCGACTTCTATAAACCTCAATAAAACTCCAAAAAAAATAGCTCCAAACACTATCATGTCTTATATAGGTTTATAGAATTTTGGGAACTTCTAAACACAATAATCTGGTTCATTTTGCACTAAGTGACCCCTATAAAAAAAAATAGCAAAAAAATAAGAAAGTGTTTATTAAATTAAAGCTCTAATATTGTGTTGGAGTTATGAAAGAGCTTGTAGGCATAATCATCAAACAATGAAATTTTAAAAACCTTCCAAAAAAGAGAGAGCTACAGTGAAACAATTTATATATTGTCATAAAATAATGACAGTAATATATTATTATACAATACGATGGTCTTGCTATATAGGAAAAGATAAAACCTCAATGAAACCCTAAGACAAACTAAGATCATGGCAAATATTTTTATCCTAGATAAAATGAGCAACAAAATATAAATGACATGTAAGTAAGAGTAAGTAACAAGGTATGAATAGGTCCTAAAGTGTAACTTGGTAGTTTATGTACCTTGCCCACACCAATATGATGACCTATCATAAAATGGTAGCCTACAGAATATATGTTCCAAGCAGTTGTTTCACTAATCATTGATACAAACTAAGAAAGTCAAGGGGGGGAAAATCAATTTTCTATTCTTCTAGATCATTTATTTCTTTTTTATTGAAATGTTAGTGTCAAGCATTTTGTTTATTTGAATCAAGAGAATAGTGATAACTAAATAAGAAAAATATTATACCCTTATAAAGTTGGATGATTCCACTTATTTAAATTTAACAACCAACATGAAGGCAATTTAATTCTATTTTTTCAATCTAAATATAATAAGTGGATGCATTTTGTAAAGAACTTCACCTACTTGTTTAAATAGTTTAATTGTAATTTGTCTTTAAAAAATGTCAATGTATTTAAGCTAAAATATTCATTAAATCATTTTGTTGTTTTTTAACAAGATTTTATAAGTGTATGAATAAAAGATATAACTCCTGAAGGATAATGGTTTATTGTGGTTGAATTCCATAATTCTTTTGGAAGTTCTTATAATATTTCGTGTAGATTCAGCTAAAGGTAAGGGAGGAATATAACCCAATGGTAGAGTGTTGCCTTGACATGTTGAAAGTTGTCATTTGAAAATCTTATGTAAGTTTCATTTTTATCTATTTGCTATTTTTTTATCATGAGAAAAAGAGCCTATGGAGATGACATAAAGCATGGTGTAATATGAAATAGAATCTAACACCCACCAAAATAAAAAGGCATCATCTACCATATCATTAAAAGGTTTCCACATCAACATTTTAATTAATGTTATATCTTAAAATGTAGTATATGCCCTATAATATAGGGAAAAGTTTAAGTGTAAGCAATTAAGGTAAGTTACTTATAAGCAGTAAGTTGTACTATCTACATTATCACATGACATTAGAGATTACAACCATATTAATTTGAAAGAAAAAGAAACTTGATAAAAATGTTGATGGTTTTTTTATGCCATCATTTTATAACATTGGTAGTTAGGATTATTTCTCATTCTAACTCAAATTATTGATATGCCTACTACTAACAAGGACATTAATAAATGACTATATAAATTTGGATAAGATGTCATTATTTCAACTAGGTAGCCAATCTTGAAAAGAAATCATTCATTTTTCCCTTGCCTAAATGACTTAAAGGTAACACAACGTCTCTCAAAAAAATTAAGTTTCCATCTAACTCTACTTAATAAAGCAAGTGCTTTTTGAAACTTAAATTGAATTTGATGTTATTTTAAAGGTGTTATATGTGTGCATGTGTGTGTGTCATCTTTCTTAAACACACGCATACAAAGGAGATATAAGTGGTAAATTGTGAAACTTTAAATTTCATTGACCAAACTAGACAAAAAAAGTGTTGTTTCTATTGGCAAATGGGTGAATAATGTGTAAGATTTTTCCCTAGGGAGGGAAGCAAAACATTTATTGATACCACAGACTCTGACCCTCTTAGAGTTAGGTTAAGGATCGAAAGAGGGCAGCCTAACAAGGATGGGTTCATGTTTTATTAGCTAGTCAGTGATGCAAAAAGGCTTCCCAAGGCTCCAATCAATTGTTGGTTTGACAAGATGATCAACTACGTTTGAACTAAGACACAACCCAAACTCCTATGATAGGCAACTATAAGGATATTTTTCAAATGGATAAAATTCTAAAATATCAATGTCATGTAAAGGAAGACCACCCATATGTCATTAAATTATTTTCTTGTAAAAGAACAAATAACAATGTTTGAGGAATAAGCATTGGCTAATATTGTGCTAGTAGTCATGTTCAAATAAACAAGCTTACATTATCTAAAATTATTTTAGGTGGATTTTTATGTCCATTGTTGAATCCCATGGCTAAACCTTGCAAGGAGACTTTATCCTTAACAGTGCTCAAAATATCTACTAAATGCTCCTAATCGAAAGCCATAAAAACCAACTCCATAGAATCTTCAACTATATTCAGAGTAGGTCCAAAATAACAAGGGAATCCCAATCTCCAACTCCACTAAAATTGGTTTCCCATCCTTGTCCTTTGAAATAGGGAGACCTTCTATCTCCAAACTCAAATGTCTAGTGTTTTCCACTTCAATTTCTTTGCAAATATCATAACCTACTAATCCAAGGCTTTTCTATGTCCTTTAGTTTTTTCCACTCAATAGATTCTAGGAGTGTCTAGTTTCATCTTCCTCTTCCTCTTCCTCTAAGTGATCTTAGACTCCAACCCCTTTTTATTATAGTTCGAGTTCAAAAAATAGAACCAAACATCTCTAAACAAAGTCCTTAAAATCATCATCCCATCCCCTCCATCAACAATATTCTTCTCCTTTAATGAGTTGGGAGGAGAAAGTATTGATGAGATTATTGACCAAGTGAAGATTTTTCTTCTTAAAGTATTTCAAGGCATCTCTACTAAGGGTGTTGGCTTTCATTTAATTAAATAGTAATAACATTAGATCGTAATGGATAAGCATCATTGCATGTGCCTTCCTAGTCTCCTTGATAGAATGTTCAAGAAGAGAAAATACATATGTTGTAAGGGCATCCTGGGTGAATCAGCACTCGACATCAACCATAAATAATTTTCAATTTGTTTGTTTCAATTTTTTTCTTTGTTTGACCAAGCGCTAAGACCCATGAAGAAGCACTAGTGCATATTGTAAGAGAAGCAAGGAGGACTACTCCTATCTTGTATCTATCTCAACTTTAACTTTAGTGTGAGACAGGTCCATGATCAGCTAAGAGTTGTTCTACCAATTAATAATGGAAGAACTGCCATCTGAACTATCTTCACTACTTGCAACCTCCTTTGTGCCCTCTTGACAAATTGAGTGGAGAAGTTGCATCCTTGTTTGGTTATTGCTATATTTACCAGGTACCAAAAACAGCAAGGGGACCAAATGAAACTAAGCTACGTGCCAAGGCAAAAGCAAAGGAACATGCTAATTGAGGACTCTGAATGTGTCTTCAAGATGTCTACACTAGATTTCTATCTATAAAAAAAAGCAGTCCAGTGTCTTCCATTATCCTGCCATGGATGAAGACGCTCCTGATTATTATTCAATAGTTCAAAAAAATTCCAATGGATATCACTATATTGCAGTGTGTAAATAATGGGTGCCACTTGTTATGCTCAGCAATCCTACATAATGTGGAATCACAAACAGGGCGCATCAATTGTATGACAAAATCCCTAACAAGGTGACTACAGGATATGCATAAAAATGGATTTATCGAAGAGGCTTTAATTGTTTTCAATAATGAATTGGCAGTTCTAAAGTCAAATTCCACAATCTTTACCAGCAATGGTCCATGTGGAAATATTGGAAAGACAATACAAAACCCCCTTCAATATATAATGAAATCGTTTAGAAATGTGTCAGTGTGGAGGTAAGGGAACACCACAGGATGCGAAATAATATACCACCCACAAAATTGTCGTGGCTAATGGGGAAGACTATAAGACAAAGAATGTGAAAAGACACCCAATGGCAATTGGATAAGCATCGATCAAAACAGATAGTTGGATACAAAATGAAATATAATGTAGAAATGGAGATCAGGGGGAAGTTGTGGGAGAGGAAATGACTCAAAAGGGAAGAATTGGGGACATTATGAGAGAATAGTCAATGCCAGGCCAATAAGTTTAGAAGGGAGTTCCATCTTGCATCAAGATAAAAAGTGAAGTAATCGTACACTTTTATAATGAAAATGGTTCAATGACATGAAATAATAACCATAGACTGCTATTTACCTACCTCTGAGGGAATCAAACTAAGCCTTTACCTTTGAGGTAATCAAAGTAATCGTACACTTTTATAATGAAAATGGTTCAATGACATGAAATAATAACCATAGACTGCTATTTACCTACCTCTGAGGGAATCAAACTAAACCTGAGGGAATCATACCCAAAATGCAATTTCAACAAACTATTCATTTCATGTCCTTTAAAGAAGACCTACAATGCTTCATCTGCTACCTTTCTATCTTTAAACACTTTTCTTCCCTTTGTTGAAAGACCAGTTACTTGACCAATGAGATTCTCATTTATCATGCAATCCCATCCAAATGTTGCCACCTTCTTGGTCTTGTATCCCCTTGAAAAAGCCTTTGTCACTGCATAGTCATGACCATGGAGTCTCTCCGCTTATGTAGTTAAGCCCCCATCATCCACGATTTCCCAAATTGGGGCTTACAATAGACACCTTTGCAATTTGGGGGCTCCACATTGTTCCTATCACCATCCATTGTCTCCTAGTTACTGCCACTTTCACAATCTTTCACAAACCCTTCAAATTTCCTTTGTGATTAAGGTTGAGCTTTGAACAACACAAAATCACAAAATAAGATAGAAACTGTCATTAATTAGACATAAAAATTCTCCTCATTTGATCATAATTTCTCCTTTGTCCTCCAATTAGGTATTTGATTCCCTTGCAAACATTGAATTACGTTTGAAAGTCACTTTTTAAAAACCTTTGGAATGAGCAATTTTGATAGCATCAAAAATCACTGTTGCTTCAACATAGAGGCAAGTCTACATATCAAGAAGGATAGCAAACATTAGTATGCATTTACCCATATCATCTCTCAAGACACTACCACCTCCAATAGCACACCCAAGTTACCCTTAGATGCTCCATCAAAATTAACCTTTATCCACCCCATGAAAGATGGGTTCCAGACCACTCCTCTTGATAATTTGGAGTTCTTAGAGGAAAGCAAGGTGATAAAGTTGTTCCAACTCCAGCAATTTGGCAATCAAAATAGGATACTTCAATTCTAGAATTCTTTGAAATCCCATCCATAATTCCCACCGGTTAACTTTTGGAGCCAAATAGATTTTGTCAACAACTTGAAAAGGACAACACCGTTTTTTCTCTTCGAACCCTATTGTTTTACTCCTTCCAAAAACCCCACACAACGTGTGAGAACAAAAGGGGTCGCACGAGCATTACGAGTTAGAGGAAGCCGAGACCCATTGAACCAACAACTCCTTAAAGGAACTAGAGAATACACATTTAAAATTCCAAAGATAGAAGAGAGAAGCCCCAAACATCCCAAGAGAAACATCATCCAGCAGCAAATGTATGACACTTTCAACCTTTTCTTCACAAAGGTCACACCTATAGGAAAGGTTAAACCTTGTTTTACAAGGAAATCCAAGGTGAATACTTTATTTTGAGCCAAGATGACCCCATTTATTTTTCATCAAGTGACAAATTGCTACAAGACAAGGAGACATACAATTCAAACAATGAAAGATCCACTACTCGAGAATTGTCTCTGAGATGACTGGAAAAGTTGAAAAGAAATTAGATATTATCGATTCGTCATAGGCGAATCCAAATTTTCAAAGATTAATGAATCAGTTATTCCCAACCATGGTGCAAGTGAAACCCAATAAATAGATCATTTTATGAGTGCTTATGTTGGGAAAGGGTGTGTCATTAGAGACTTGTATACTCTTACAATGTCTTTACTCATTTTATGGGTTACAGATGTCCCTCAGACATAATTGTAATTTGGAAGGCTATTCAGATCATTTTTCCATTGCTCTTAAAAATATGTTTGGTTACAACACAGAGAACAAGCTAGTACTCAATAATCTTCTCTAATTTGATTAGGTCTTGATGAGAGTGTGACATGATAGAGTTATTCTTTCCAAGCTAGAGAAATATCTCCTAATTATGTTGTGTATGTCTATTGTTTGTACGTTATCTGTATATTTTGGTTGTGTAAAATAATGATCGTGCCATTTAATACGTTGAAATATTAAACACAGACAAATTGAAATATTCAACTTCTTATTGTGATCATCTTGACCACATATGCTGGATACAAGTCGAGGATCCTTTGCAATAGTGTAATAGTTACAGTACCTCAATCTAGAGAAGAGGTGGGTAAACCGGTAAAGGATCTTCAAGGAAAAGGAGGGTTTCGGCTTATCTTTCATTTCTAAACATTTTCCTGGAGTAAACTACCGCTCAAACATAATACAGCTATCAATATATGCAAACAACACATATACTACTTCAATGGTTGAAATCATGCCTGCACGTCAAAACAGATCATGTAAATGCTAGAACAAATTAACTTGAGATTGCTAGAGGCCCATTTCAGTGTGCAAATAAATAAATGAAGATTCAACTGTCAAAACTAGTCCTCAAAGCTACCCATACTTCAATTGTGTTATGAAAATATGTATTTATATTAAAAAGCTTTATAGGAATTTCAAAAAAAAACACATCAACAAATTAAATAAAAATATAAATAAAAAATGCCAACTTGTTTCAACATTAGAACCAGCGAGGAGAAAAAACAGGTCAAATATGTGTAATCACTGATTGTGTATTCGTCAAACTCTAGTAGAACTTCAATATTAGAAAAGAAAATTAGGTAACAGCTTAATTATCTTGATGATAATATACAGGTTGCCTTAAACTCTCTATTGGTCATCTACAGAAAGCATGCGTTTACTGTTGGGAGTATATTTGTGTTCAATTTGAATTTACCCATGTAAGAAATAAAGATATTTATAGCACTTGCCAGAAAACATATACTCACCCATTCTGATGATATAAGTTAAAATAGATATCTCAATAACAAAAAGACAAGTGTACAAATTATTTGTGCCTCAATATACCTCCATTATAGTGGGTACCCTTATGCTAAAAAGAAGAATAACACTTGTTGGCCTTCTATTGTGCTACTCAAATAACTTCCAATCATAAATTATTAAATCTCTATCATCCTCATTCAGCGCAGCTTAATCGAATAAATGATTCCGCTAGCTGAAGTATGTTAGTGATTGAAAAGCCTTGCTACTGTGATGCAAAAGATGATAGAATGTTCTTCTTGACAATGAACTCATCTGCCTTTGAGGGGCTAACAGACTGCACAGATGCATTGTGGTTGTTAATGGACATGTTTCAGTAAACAATAAGGGAATCCTGAGGAAAACTAATTGAACAAGGAAATGATTTTTTTTATCAAGCGTAAGAAAATTTCACCTTTTCAAGAATGCGGTCAAGTCGTTCAACCTCATTCTTTGCATAATTCACACCCTTCTCTATTGTCTTTTTTGCAGCCTTCACATAAACCTTTGCAAAACTGCAACCATTATTAAGGACATATTAATAAGAGCCAAATAGAAGTTGCTTCATTGTATCTAGAAGTATTGTTAATATTCATGACATCAAGATACAGAATTTATAACAGTCTATTGAGAAGGATGGTAGGAAAAAATCTATAAAACAATCTGACACTATCAGGTAAGCATGGTGTTAAATAATAAAACTTTCATGCCAGCGACTCAATGCTTTCTGTTAAAATAAGAGCAAACTGTTATAAAAGGTGTGAGCTCATAACCCTAGATTCTAAGAAGATGCACAGATTTTACAACTGATCAGAACAAAACTATACCATTCGCAATAACAATAAGACTACCAGTCACTGCACTTACAAATAGGTCAGAGAAATTAAAAAAAATAAGATAAAAGGTTAATGAACTAAATTATTTCTCATCAAAATAACAAGATTAGCCTGAACAGTAATTAGGCACCATCCTAGTGGCTAAAGATGTGTCATAAATAAGGCAACAATATTTAAATTTGTTGCATACTTTAAAAAAATGCCACACCATATTCTATTCTTTATATTCGCACTCTACCTATCTGTGACTAGTCGCATGTAGTTTGAATTTACACAAAGAGTTTGTTTCTAAGAACGAAATCCCTTAAGTTGAAACTTTGAACAACATCTAAGGTAGTGAGCTCTCATACTCCAAATTGGTATCTCCAACTTTCGAGGCTTCATTTTGCATCCTCGTCACACAAGATCAGGGAATCTATTCATTGAAGTCCAAGGACCTAGGCGACTGAAATACTTTCTTTGTGAAACAAATGTAGAAAGAAATATAAACATAATATCATCAATGGTCCAAAAGTGACCAACAGAACTGAAAAGTGCAAGTATGATCACATAGGGCACTTAAAGTTGAAATATAGATCAGCTCTTCTCTAAAGAAAAATACAAGCAAAAAGGAAAATTGGGGCATAAAAACATGCATTAAAGTAAATGAGTTGAGGAACAATGTGAGATAATGTGTCTGGTTCGTACATGACATTTCCCAAATCTATGTCTAGTTTGAACTCAATCTAGATTTTAGGCCAACTTGTGTAGGGTATCTGTCAGGGTAGGTGTTCTGGACTGTGGGTTTGTCATGAATGCACCCAAGGCATATCCTCTAAAATAGAAACGATTTTTTATAATGATTTTCAGACGTTCACTTTGAATAGGGAAGCCAAAAAAACAAAAGCCCTAAACCAAAAAGTAACATCTAAAGCATTTGAAACGCTAATACAAACTCATTTTAAATCACTGTGAATTCAAATGGCGAAAATATTCATTCTTCCTTATGATACATGAATAGAGTTGGGATTGGTTATTTAAGGTTCCAAAGCAATTAGATTACCATTCCTACCTGCATGCAAGAGTTAATTCGCTATCAAGAACATAGAGGAAAGTTTTGGAAAAGAAGTTTTTATAGTTTTTTTTCATTTATGTTGTACAAAATTCTACGAATCTATATTTAAAATATTAAATGAGTAGGATATATACAATTATTTGTTTGAAATATGTCATATACCAAACATATTGCCTTAGGAATAAAATAGCAAACAATTCTAGATCTGGGTGCTGACCGCACTTCAAGACAGACTCCAATTCTCCACTACATAAGTATGTCAAAATGATACAATAAGTTCTTGGTGGCAAGGAATATGTTTGCAAATGCAGAGGATGTTATGCAATAAATACATGCTCATATAGTCCAGAGAAAGCTCATTTGTGTGGTATTGCTAGAATGGGCATCAAAAAAATTCCAAGAGAGAATGGTTTACGTGTCACAATCTCAAATTTTAAAATATCTTAGAAAATAGGAGAAAGTTTATGTCGTCAAGCTTCTGGATTCAATTGTGTTAATCTTTTTGTCCCAACATTTCAGATCATACTCTATGATCCATCATCAGGATGAAAAGTGCAAGCAGAGAAAATGAGTAAATGGCAGACAAGAAAGTTTAAAAAGATGTGGGTGGTGAGACATAGGTGACCTCGGGCTCGAAGTTTAAGAAAAGAAGTTGACAGAGCCAGGAAGAAAGAAAATTAAAGGAAAAAGGAACCAAATGAAAGAGCACAAAATACAAATAAGAAACACAAAAGAAAATACATGAAGACAAACAAAAAGACAAACATAAAACTAAATAAAAATTACAACAATATAAACTAAAAACCAAAAAATACATAAATAATAACGAAGTCAAAAAACGGAAAAAAAAATTAATCCATACCAAAAATAATAATAAATATAAAAATAAATACCCACCCAAACACTCACACAAAGGACTACATACATATATATCTAACTAAACAAAATAACACAAAAAATAAACTAAAAACTACAAATATGAAATACATTATACAAACAACACAAAACTACACATAATTTTTTAAAAAAAAAACTACGAAGAATTATTATATGTGTGTGTGTGTGTGTGTGTGTGAATAGATAAATATGTATATATAGATATAACAACATATAATTAAAAATTACAAATAACTACGAAAACTTATCATACGTGTGTGTTGTTGAAGTAATAGGCTATATAATGAATCATCATTTGGCAAAGGAACTTGAGATATGAAGCACAGCCAAAAGTTGTAATGGAGAGCCACCTAGTGTTAGCCCTGCCTCAAGGACAACTCCCTTCATATTAAAAGGTCAATTGACCTTCAGAAATGGCATTTCAAAACGAATACTAAGAGATTGATCGCTCACCATATTGGTAAGAAATAATGAAAAAATTTAATGAGGCTCCGAAAGGATGCAAGGGCCTAAGTTATGAGAAGTTGCATGGCACCTTATTGAAAAAGAGGATGAAACTTGTACAAGATTCATTGAGGCTCATTAGCTATTGAAAAAGAAAGTGGAACTTGTAAATGATTCATTAATGACCATTAGTTAATGAAAAAGAAGGTGAAACTTGTAAAAGATTCATTGAGGCCCATTAGAGATTCGTGATAAGAGACCAACATCCAGTCTCCAATGGATGGAAGGACACCAAAAGCTAGCCCTTGACAAATGTAATTGCAGTGTTGCTTGAATGGGCAACGTATATGAAAGCCATTGATTGTGAGGACCAAGTAATGGATGCATAATTTATCGTTGAAATTCTCGTAGAGGCCATTGAGAAGTGAGTCTTGTACAGTCGTCCAAGTCATAACAAACAATACAAACAAAAATTCAGGCAGCAGACTTGTTAGTTGGTAAACGATATTCACATCTTTTAGACACCTTGTGGTGCCCACTCCCTCAACCTTATGCTACAAAAAATTGACAACAAAAACGAAAGAATCATACATGTGCATGCTGAGGGGAAAGAGATCCAAATATTCAACACCTACAACTGTGTTGCAGGATTTATTGAAACATTCCAAACTTAGAGCTACTAGTGGTAAATATAGAAATGTGACATGTATGTTTCACTTTAATAATTTATTTTTTTATCTTGAGTATGTTCCCTTCTTTGTTTGTGATTTATTTTATTTTCATTTTGAATAAGTTACTGAGATATGTTTCCCCTACAACACAAAAAACTTGAGATGACTTCTGAAAGTTTAGGATGAACTTTCTAGCATGATCATCAAACATTTTGGTCCATATAAAGCCATTCTAACACTAAAAAGGGAGAAAAATATTGAGAAAATGATCTTAGATGGCATTGGTGGTACCATGTGGAATATCTTGTTAGCTTTATTGAACCCATTTTGAGTATAATCCGTCATATTGACATGTATAATCATTAATTCGGAGAGAAAAATTTGGAAGCAATTCAAAGACATTTTAATGAAGATAGATCACTGCAGAATAGAGATAATCAATAGCAGACAGGATTAAGTTCCCTCTTTTCCAAATTATATTCTAAATATAATACATACAATAAATCAAACTGCTAGACAGCAATTTCTGAAGTTGATATCATGCTTATGGTAAATTGTGCTGTAACAATTGTAAGTTAGATTTTCATATTTAAAGAAAAATAAGGAAATTTTTAAAGGGGGGCAAAAATGAGGAAATTTTTAAAGGGGGAATTACACATTTAATACATAAATTTTCAATATGGTAACTCCTGACAGTGGAAGGTGAAGCATTATTTGTCACATTGGAATCTAAATTTTTTTTTCGACCTAACTCCTCATTTTATTGCACAAAGTAGGGCATTTAAACTGGAAATGCCAGTAGGGCGATGACATAGGTGTCTAAACATGCTTCAACTTAGCAGTTAATGGATTAAACATAACTTTATAGAGTGCTTTTGACAAAGTGAAAAGCAATCACCCATGTTCCATTAGCATTGACTTTGAAGCACATATGATCAAACCATGGAGAAGACAACCAGTGACCCAGCTTGTGCCACTCTCAGTTATTGCTCATTATCTCCTATATATTTTTGGATCTCAGAATGCCAACTTTGGAATATGAGACCTGCCTTGTGGGAACAAGGGAACCTTTTCATATTATGCATTACTGTTAACAAAAAAAATATTACCGCTAAGGTTAAAACCTTATGACCAGGCTAAGGAGCAATTCAGGTATTGTCAATCCACCTACTACAAAGAATAAAATAATAAATAGCTCAAAGGGCCGTACCTACCTGACTGCAATCATACTTTTAATGAGTTTGAAAATAAGCATAAGTGCAAGCCCACCTTATTATATTCTGTTGAATGACATTAGCAGGCATTCAAGAACAATTATAAGCAATTTCAAAAAACATTGAATTGACATACTCACCAAATTTCAGAAGTAAGCCTAATTAGTAATTATTAATAAAGGACACATAAAACCACAGCATTTACCGGGAGTACGCTCTGTAACATTATAAACTACAGAAAAAGCATTTAATGGCATTACACTTCAGGAAGTATAGTGCTTTCAGAACCAGTAGTTTTTATGTAATTCTCCCTGTTGTTGTACACATGAAATTTATACAGGCAAGTATTTCAAGATTATCAGCTCAAAAGCAATTTCTGATCAAACAACAATTACAGCATTTCCGAAATATCAAGACCAGAATTTGAGTACCAGAAGATTACATATACGGTGAATAGTTAGATCCATATTTATGGAATTTGATGAATAAAGATGGTAAACCTTTTCATCATGGTTTTACTAAGCTTCCTTCAGTTAATTTGTGTCAGTACCAGAACTCAGTGATATGAAAACACAAATTGTCTCAAGTGTATATTCATGGAGTTTGATAGAAACAACTGACAACCTGTCTTTAATTGTCTTAAATTTGGCATGAACATTTCAGGGATTTGAGAAGTACCTTGCAGAAGCACCGACCAATTTTTCAGATTCCTCCTCAAATTTTGCCAAGACAGCCTTGCGTTCATCTTCAGCGGCACTCAAAAATTCTTTTACCAAAGCCTCCATGCTTGAAACTTTGCCAGCCTACAGCAACAACAAAAAGCATCAAAATTTATAATGTATGCTTTATACAACACACACATAGTAGAAGAATGTTAGTGACCTACAAGAGATGTCAAGCGGCCCTGCCCATCACGATTTGTGCCAGACTTCTCATTGATAAAAGCAACAAAGTCATCCAAATCACGACCACCATCATAATCTTCACCGGCCTTATTGTTCTTAGGAAAGAATTTTAATGTTGGAAATCCACCAACACCGTACCTGCCACCATTGTGGTAAAAATCTGTTAATAGTTGCATGGGAATGATGAAATTAAACAAAACAAATACAACGAGTAAGTCTGGTCACCAGCATTCATGAATCTTGGGAATGAGCCTTCCATATTATATCATTATGTGGTGTCATTTTTTTCACAGCAGTCATGGTAGCATATACCACAGTTATGCTTATCCACAAGAGAGCATTGTGTACATTTCCATATGGTTATCTGATGTTAGTATCCTTTTCTAAGTTCCTATTTGTTAGTCTTTATTTGAAATCCATGATGCCGCTTATATGGCCCACTTTATAATTTCAACATTTTGTATGATTCACTCTAAATAATTGACTTTAAGATCAAATTAGATGGCACAAAAATATAAGAACTTTTGTATAACCATAAAATTATTTGCAGTGCATCACTACAAACTTCTCAAAACATGTTAGAAAAGTATTTCTAGTTTCTTCAAATGACAATTGCAACAACAGTTCATATAAGCAAATGTACAAATGACCCTCATAACTGTAAGCATGGGAATTTGCTAAGGAACTTACTTTTCTGCAAGGTCCTTGTATTTATCAGCATCAATATTTGCAATCACTACATCTTGCTCGATCTTGTATGCTGCCGCAACCTTTTCATATATCTGCAATCAAAAAGTAATAACTGTTATTAGGAGAACAAGAGTGTGGAACAATTCATTACAATCCAATTTTCTTTTAATATTATATCAACCATTTATATAGTGAAAAAAATAGCTTTAATTAGTAAATATAAAGTAACACATTTTTTCACTTACAGGAGCCAGATTTTTGCAATGACCGCACCTGCAATCAAGACATGAACACTTCACAATCAAGGAATAGTTTTGCAAAGTATACAAAAATAATGATAGGAGAAATAAAAAAAGGCATGGCATCATACTATGTTGTTTTTAATAGAAACGAGATGGGATCAAAAACATCTCTCACAAAAATCAGTTAGAAGACATTCAAAGCAATATTTCTTTTCAGAATTTCTGAGTGATACAACCATATACAATTTCTGAATACTGTAAAATAGAAGCGCCATAAACAAATCAAAAAGTCCCTAAGGACAACACTATAATGGATTACCATGGTGCATAAAACTCGACAAGAACATCTTTTGATTCATCCAGAACAACTGAGTCAAAATTCTCAGATGATAACACCACTACCTCAGATTGGGGAGCAGTCACTTTCACACGAGTACCTGTATAAATTGCATTTGCTAATGGTTAGTAGTCATAAAGTTAGTGATATGAGCACTCATGAAATTCATGAAGTGCAATGATAGAATCACATTCTAAGAAAGGCAATTTTAACTCTCTGACTAAATAAAGTCTGCAAATGACAACACCTGAAACTTCTGCAAATTCATCAAAAAAGTTGACAATTAAGGAGAAATACAAAGCTAGAAAATAAAAGTCAGATCTATATTGCTCATTTGAAACAAAACAAGTAGTTAACTACAAAGACAAGCTACTAGCCCCGCTTGATAGAGGCTCATTTTGAAACAAAACAGGTTATTTATAAAGACAAGCTACTAACCCTTCTAGGTAGGATTCAAACATGTTAAAACAATAACAACTTTGTTGTTGTAGCAGGTTAAGGGAGTGAATATTTACAAAATTATTTGCACAAAAAGTAAAAGCTCAAAACAGAGATGTAAGGTATCCGCAAAAAGTATTATTTCTTTATAACAAAACAAATTAGCAATTCAATAGAGGTCTATTGAGCAGCTAAGTAGACAAACTGTCTGAACTACAAGATATAAATAAGTTGGAAATTGCCCTGAAAGTCTTATATTTCAGATGAAACTAAAGCAGAGTGTTTGGGGAAAAGACTTTCCAATCAAAGGCATCATTAAAAGTTCAAATTCTCGCCACTTGCTGTTAAATTTAGGATTTTCTACAATACAGCATACAACTCATATTATTTGCTTGATTTTTGTTAAGTGGACTATATTGCTTGCAAAAGCTTCTTAAGGAATTCTGCACAACTTGAGAAGTATTAACCAATATAAGAACATCTTAAGCAAGAGCTAAATGTCTCTCTATAGTTTAGTGCTATTTTAGCAAAGCTTAGAATTGTCATTAAAATATATGAAAGTGCTCGATCTATGACTCACAGTCCCTTCTAATTATAGCCTTTGAAGAACGCAATACTTTAAAGTGGTGACCATGATACTACAATTCAGTTATTTTAGTTTTATTTTTGCAGGATTAAGTAATCAGATTCCAATATATTTAATGGTCACAGAATCACATGCATACTAAGTACACGTGTCTCCCACAAAATATGACACATACAAACCTATAAGCACATATTTAAAGACTAGGGAGGTCCAAAAGGTCTATAATATTGCACTGAAGCATATCTATCATATTGACAATTTGTCGTGCCACTGGATGTAAGTAGTGGATAAGCATATGATAGAGAAAAGTAATCTATAAATTACCTTCCTCGGTATTCACAAACTCAGCAAGCTCTTCTGCAGTGCGGCCACCTTTATAGCTGCAGAAACAAAGCACAAAGTCACATGTGAAGTGTATTTCATGCAGTCAAACACAATATTTGAAAGAATCTAAATCAAGTTTCAAAATGATTCTTCAAAAACCCTACAAATCCAATAAATATGTTGTACATGTAGACACAAATTCGTTCACTTACTCTTTTGGCTCCAATGATCCTTTGGGGAACCACTTGATGGTAGGAAAACCAGAGACACCATATTTTGAGCATAGGCTTTTATGCTCATCACAATCAACCTAAAAAAAGACAATTTACTATATGAAAAAATCTTAAGCACAAACAAGACTATGTGGATGCATTATTAGTTCTGTATGAAAACTAACCACTCAAATATTCAGGACAGCAATATTCAAAATCAAATCAAAGTCTTTCACAAGATTGTACCACAACCAGAAATGACAACAAAATACCAGATGAATTTGTTAAAAAAACATAGAGAAATATTTAAATGAGAATTAGAGGCTCATTAACCAATAAATAAGTATCTTGAATATAATGTTTAAAAAAATAAACACTCAACAAATGACTTCAGATAATACAAGTAAATATCTGGAAATAGTGTTAACAAATAAAAAGATAAATAATAAATATGTAAAATATTACTATAAATAGTTCTCAAAATAAAAAAAATTCTGAATTGTTTCTGCAAATGTCTGAATATCCATCAGTTTATCTCACCTTTGCTATCAAAACAGATTTGGCCTTCTTAAAACTTGCCCCAAGTTTCTCATATTCAGGTGCAAGTTTTTTACAATGTCCGCACCTGAAATAAAGAAACAAAACCAAAAGTCATAACAGTAACACTTATCAGACACTAGACTGAAAACAGCCTACATGTAAACTTACTGGCATCACATCAATAATGTAGAAGAAATTGAGGTCCTTCAGGGAAAACATAAAAACTAAACATAAAATAAAATTTTTAATATTGCGGATTATGCTTATTAGCAGGTTTTAGAGATTATGATATATCAAAATTCACACATATTTCCAGATAAAGAAAAAAAAAAAATATTCCAATATAGACATAAATATTCTAAATTGGTTAGAATTATGATTTTAATAAAAAAGAATCCTCCCCTACAATAAGAACAAAATGCAAACATTGAAAATTCAAAATATTTAATGATTTTAAGATGTAAACAAGATTCACTACAAACAAATCCTTTTTCATTTTTGTATACACATATCATACTTGTAAATTTGCAAGCAAGTCCAAATTGAAAACACATGAGACAATTGATGCATATATTTAGCATGCAAATTTGCAAAGGAGAGAGTAGAATTTTTCAAGAATTTGTGAAATTTCCTAGAAAAAAACTATGTATATCTTTTTGGTTGGATAATATTAATGAGCCACACCCAAACCAAAGATGGGCTGGTAACCAAGCGGGCTGGTAGCTCAGTGGTAGAGCACCCCAGCAACAAATGAAGCGTCCTAGGTTTGACTCCTAGCTGGTAAATAAAATTTTTAAAATGGTATCAAAATCCAAGTTAGCAGACCCAGGCCAAGTTAGGATCCCTGCAAACTTAAAGTGAAACTCTTGGGTGTGGAAAAATAAGCCGCACCCGAACAAAAGATGGACTGGTCACCAAGAGGGCCAGTAACTCAGTGGTAGAGCAACCCAGCAGCAAATGGGAGGTACTGGGTTCAAAACCTAGCTCATCCACAGAAAGTTAACACCTGGTACAGGGAATGGAATATTAGAAATATAAAGGTAAATTTTATGTTATTTATGTGTTTAGTATTTGACTAACATAGGAAAAAGTGCACTCTTTATCTCTATGCCCAAGCTAAAGAGCTATATATGAATAATCTCTATATTTTATTATTTTCTAAAGACAAGGGCATTTGGGCTTTTAGCACAACAATGTTAACCAGGTAAATCTGCTTGAGATGTTGAATCATTAGTCTGTTTCCAGGAAATGAAAGGAATATATCTTGAATAATCCTTTTATCTTGATCATAAATTTGACCTCACTAATTTGCAAATTGTTGAGGGCTGACTTATGGCACATTCAAACAAATAATAAATTTTAAAATATCCATGTAAAATTTGACAGAAACAAGAAATTCATGGGTAGCCAAACTCACAACACAGAGCTTGAAACATTAAAAATCAAGCTGTCAATTTTATTAGTGTGCTTCTGTAATTGAACCACCACAACCACTTAATAAGGCTGGTTTTGTGGCAATAATAACCGGTCGGAATTCCACGTTCATGACTCTATACTAGTTAATGTCACTCCCCCCAACAATTTTCCACTGTTTTGCTGTTTAATCTTTGAGTATAACAAAACCCACTTTTCATATAGATCCACATACTTCCCCCTAAATGAAAAACACTGTAGGTCTCAACCTTTCAAGTTTCAGTACTACAAGATTACCTAAATTGAAAATCTTGCAAATGAAGATAATGAGCTAAGAATGTCTCAATTTCCAATGCAAGAGAGAAGGAACTATAAAATATAAACTTAGAACATTCTCAATTTCTCAGAGGCACACCAATTGCAAAGGCCCCCTGATTATCAGCTTCATAAATCTGGTTTGCCATCCAAAAAACATTATTTCACAACCTAGTAGATAGAATAAATTATTTGATTCAATCAGCATTTCAGTCAATTTACTTCAGTCTGAAGCTCACTGACCGTTCGGCAAAAATACCTCCAGATGTATTTCCGGAAATTTCTGCAAAACAGTGAAATGTTTGTCTGTGCAATATCTCATTGTTTCAACTTTTAAGCGATCAAGCAAACATTGCCCACCAAATCGTACGAACTCAACAAAAGTATCATTCCATTGCAAATGAAGCTGACATGACTTTAATATGAGGAAACTAACCAGTACATGCAAAAAGGATGTATGCTCATATGAAAGGTCTATAGCACTAGCATGACCCTGGTTCAATAGTCACTAGAATGTGACAATAAGAAAAATACTCCATGTTATTTTTCCTTTGACTAGATTAATACCTGAAATAGAACACTAATCACAGCTGAAGACGAGATCTAAGAGCAGAAGAGGTGATTAACACTTTCAATATAAATGAAAAAAAATATTACTATTGTCATTCGCGATCAACATACCCGATCTCTATTTTCCAGCAGAATAATTATTAAAAGGTATTCTAGAATCTCAGTTTTTCTTCAACCAAGGATAAGTTAGCTTTAAAAAAATGATTTGAAGTGTGGATATTTTTACAAAATTCTTTAAAATTAAATTTGCAAAAAGGAAAAAGTTCTCAAAAGCATTGGCATTTCATTAGAAAAAAAAAATCCAAAATCAATAAATAAATATCAAAACACTAAATTGTACTTTTTAACTGTAAGTTTTGTGCTTAACATAAAAAGTTTTAATTAGTAAAACCACAAAATTCCCAAATTAAAATGACGAGTATCCATTAGACATCATCAACTACCAATTTAACATAATCTTCCAATGTGAATAAGACCTTAAACAAAATTCACACAATCCAAAATATGACTAGCAGATAGTTCCCATTCATAGGCTGGAGAACTACAGTCATCAGGTGAAATTTTGTAAATAATAGGGTCAACATGGCATCCTGATCTCTGGCAACTGGAATTTTCTCCACAACCAAAGCTTTGAACCCCAGTATTGTTATAAGTTCGGGTTAGTGTTCCAAACATGAATCTTAACAGCTAAACTTAACAAGGGAAGACATTTTCAGATTGGTTGTTGACAGGATCATATCGAGAAAACCGAGATGTTTTGGGGGCAGTATTGACTAAAAGCTGCTTAAGACCAGGTAAAAATTTTGTAGTAACATAGACTAAAACTAGAATATAGAACACAAAAGAGAAGATTTTCTTTTTAACACCATCATGATGATATTTTGCAAACAAATTGCACAAGAAATGAGATGCACATAAAGTTTAACCTAAGTAAGATGCACAAAAAGTTTAAACCTTTTTGTAAGAACTATGTAGATTACATAGAAGTCATGTTTATAAGAAGTTTTGTATTGAAAGGGAAAGCATGCAATTTAAACTTAACATAATTTTAACCAAATTCTAGATAAATCGAGATTACCATTTGAAAAAATACTAAATAGTTAACTTTGTAATAAATATTCAAAAATATAACCTAAATTCAAACACTAAATTATATTTAAATTGTCATCTGTGATGAAAATAGAAAGCCAAAAAGACATCGCATCACAGCAGAACCCCAGCTTCAAAACACCAATGGTATATTAAGCGTTCAAATTGGGTTGATTACTGAATCCAAACCTGGCGACTTGAGCATAAGTGCCAGTCCTAGAAAATATTGGTTAGCATTAACCATAGTGTTGAGATTCGACCATTATGGGCAACTTGTAAGTACTTTCCAAGTCACAAACGAGGCACTGGAGCTGAGTCTGCTGAAAAAGTCCGGAAAACACAGAAATCTAATGAAAAAAAACCATTGAAAACAGTTAAATTTTATCATTGATCTGATTTTTTGCTGAAATTTCAAACCCCTTGAAAATCAAAAATCAGCTTGCTGCGTAATTTCCATGTCCAGATCTCAACTGCATATGATAGTGCCATCCAAACCCAACCGGTGGCTGGATGAAATTCACAGGTGATTTTGAAGAGAATTGATGTTCTGGCGAGAGCTCCACTGGGAAGTGAAAAGAGGATGGCTTGAGGTAACTCAAATTTCCAGATCCCAAGAACATATGCGAGTAGGAAATGGACTGGGACGAATAACCAGACGACACGGTTGCATCTCCACAGATGCAAAGGGCGGAATTGATACATCCAATCCCAATGGACAAGCACAAGGCTGATTTTAAACGAAATGAAGTGTCAAAACCCAAGTGAGAAGGCCGGATGCAACTTGCATTTATTTTGGATTGAATTGAATAAGCAGGCATCAAACTGAAAAAGCACAGGACAATGAGAGCAAACTAGGCTAATACAAGCCCGGTTAATTTTGTTGGAGATTGGGAAATTTGACAGCACGAAACCAAAATGTTGAATCTTGCACAAATCAACAACAGTCGATGCAGAAAACAAAAAATTTAACTTTAAAAATTTAACAAAAAAATGATAGGCCCTCAAATTTGATACAAACACAACACTTTCGTGGTTAATTCTATGAATCTGAGATACAGCACGCATAAAAAATTCCAAAAAATTCTAAATTTGATGGCAAATCAATTTACAGTCCATCCAATCACAACGTAAAACAAGAAAAAACTCACAAACGGACCCAGGCATGCCTCCGAAAAACCGGATCAGACCGTAAAACATTTTTTTTTTGAAACAGTAAATTTTGAAAACGTAAAAGTAAATTACTGACCATGGTGCGTAAAACTCGACGAGCGCACCCTTATCTTTGCCCACTTCATTGTCAAATGTATCGGAAGTTAGGGCCAACGCGTCATCGGATCGAACCTGCACAATCAAAGCTGCGAAGGCGAGCCCGGCAAACGCTAAGATCCATAGTTTGTTCATTGTGGATATGAATTAATTATTCAATACCAGTTAAAACTCTCAAAACCCTAAAGCACAACTGAATCTTACGATATACAGAACTAAACTCCGCTATTTTGAATTCATATTTAGCTGTGATCTCCGTGTATTTATATTGGCGGACTTGCCCAAATGGTCAGCAGTAACACCCACTCTTTGACCTATATTTAGCGCTGGATGTGGAGGATGATATCATTGCTTTGAAATTCAATGCCGTTGCGTCACGCTGCCGGAATGCCTAAGTCCGGTCATTAATTTGACGGTGAGTCAGTGTTTTTAATGATTTATGGGCCAACTTAATTTATGAAAATTAAATGAACATTTTATCCAAATCTTCAATGGAAGTTGTAGTTTGGGTAAAAATGGCTAGGAAAACATACCTTTCAAAATATTTAATTAATTACCATTTTTAGAAGGTGTAAGTTTTCCTTTCAAAATATTTAATTAATTACTATTTTTAGAAGGTGTGTAAGGATGTTGAAGAAATAGGAAGAAAATTAGGAGGAATTGAATGAATGGAAGGAATTAGGTAATGAATACTTTAAATATCAAATTTAATAAAAGATTTAAATTATTTATCTTTATTAACTTAAATATCAAGAAAGCCAAATCTTTAATAGAAGTTGTAGCTTTCTTAATAATGACTATATGAAAACATACTTTCTAATATTTATCTAGCATTTTTATGGGAATGAGAATAAGGGCTCTTCAATTAAAAATATATATAAATTCATATGTTAAAAATATTATTTTGTATACATGTACAATATGCTTATTGGTCCTCAAATTATTTTATTTTTTCATTATGTATTCCTTTGGTCAAAAAGTGATCTAGATGTTGGGTATGCAATGCATGTGGTGATGATTTTCTTGTTGGTTTGTTATGTGGTTTGGCATGTTGCTCCTCTTTTATCTCACTATGTTTAATGAAATGACATACGGATAGCTTCCCTTCAATTCTAGCATTCTATAGTTTGATTTTTTAATATTTAATTTTTTTTAATATGTGATGGTACTGTTTTATGATGCTTGATTGTAGTTTTATTCGAATACTTGAGTCCTCATATAATGAGAGTGTTCAAAATAGTAACTAAATCTCTCTTTTTTTAAATGAATCCAACCATATTAGAGAAGGGATCTAATTATAGCTCTTTGCTTTCATTTTAAGATATGCCTTTCTTTGTGTGACTTTACTTTACTTATACTTATATATATATATATAATGTTTATTATCATTTATTTATGAATTAAATAAATGATATAAATTATTTATCTGCTTTATGATTGGTTTAATTGATTTGGTCTTATAAGACCCCTTTTTTCGGAGCTTCACCAAATTTTTTTGTATTAATAATAAGGATTTCAAAATATACAATTAGACGATTACGAGTCCGGGCCTCATAGAGGCAACAAAAAGAGTACGAGGCAGGGCCTCACCGCGAAGAGTTCAAAAGAGAGTATTCAGCATATACAATACAAAATAAGGAGCAGCATCAAAAAATGAGAGCAGATCAGATTATAGCAAGATGCCATCAATGGCATCAACCCAGGTCGTCCACCCCTTTTCCCCCTCCATCCAAACAACCTTATTCCTCTCCT
>MU227494.1:846988-895100 GCA_018584345.1 Thuja plicata | reverse complement strand
TTCTTAAAGTCCATATTCTCTTACATCCTCCCTTCCCTCTTTAAGGCCTTCATTAATGCCTTCATTAATAAAGATGCCTTAAGCCCATGTCTCTCCCATGCCTTATTAATGCCTTGGGCATTAAAGGTTCTTACATATTCATTTATGAGTCTCCAAATTCATAAATGAACCTTGTCCCCCCTCTCTCTCTCTCCCATTCCTCTATAAATAGAAGCCTATTTTGAGAGTAAATAAGCCTTCACTTGAGATCAAAAACACATTGTTATGTTGTTGAAATAATCTTAGAACTACATTTCATCTCACATTCCATGCTTTTGCATTGTTTTAGTTTCATCTTTTAGAGCTAGATTGCATGCTTTATCATCTTTTAGCTTGTTTTTAATCTTAAATCCTTCATGCTAGAATAGTATTGGTCACTGATTTATAGCATATTCTGAGGGCTAAATATGTTATTCATTACACTCTTTCTAGTTAGAAGGCAATAGGTCGATATTAGTAATTTTGAACGTTTTGACTAACCTTTCAAGCTAATGCAATGACCTATTGAGTGTTTGTGTCCTTTTCAACAGGTACCCATTTACACACACACAATATGATTTTCTAACTCCTGGGATTACATAGACAAGTAAGCTTTTGGATCTGACCTCCTACTGTTGACACATGTATACAGGAAAAATTTGGGTTGATTCTAGTGGGAACAGGTATGCTCTCAAGGTTTCTATTCCTTTGGTTCTTAGAATTGAGAAGAGGAAAGATAAGGTTTTTATGTAAATGACTAAATATAAAAAATGAAGAACCTTGTTGGAACTGTAAAAGAAGTACAAGAGAGAATGCAAGAGAACTTGTGGTCAAGTGTGGTCCACGTAGGAGTTGTATTGACATAGATATGATTTTCTAACTCCCAAGATTACATAGATAGGTAAGCTTCTGGAGATGACCTCCTACTGTTGGCATATGTATAAAGGAAAACTTTGAGTTGATTCTAGGGGGAACAGGTCACATAGGGTGACCTCTTCCTTGCAACTAATACTGAAAAAGCCAGATCTAGAAATGTCTCAAAGCATAGGACCTATTTTCACCACTACTACCAGTTTCTGACTTTGTCTTCAATTGCAAATATAATAATGCGTGAGTGGGTGGCTCTATAGGGGTTTACCTTAGTCAAATCCCCATTTTAGTGATTCCCACTTCCACGGATAGTCGGTGTGATAAAAGAGATGTTTGTATGGTCATGAATTTAAAGTATGTCTAATATTGCTATGAGCTAAAATGCATAAATGTAAACTAGAGATCTACCCCAAATGTGTTAGAGTAAAACCCTATATGAATATGCAATCAAATGTGATTGAGTACATACAAATAATTCTAGATATGAAGCTCGAATGTATAGATACGAGGATAAGAAGAAACCATACCCAAAGTAAGAGGTAGAGTACAAGCCAATCACCAGTCAATGATCTCCTAGTAATTTTCATAATTCTTTGAAAGCCTCATACTAATAATGATGTTGTTGAATGATTTGATGTAGAAAAAATAGCCTTTAGACCTTGATACTTGTTGATTTTGCCTTGATTTTCATATCCTTACTTCGTGGGATGTCTTCAAATTGTGGAGCTAACCTTGCAATTGATTTCATCTCACCAAAATTAAGTAAGATACAAACTTGTATACCAAATCGTGTGATAAACTTGAAGGAAGTTGACAGGAATTTGTAAATCATGATAAAATTAAGTAACCACCCCCCCCCCCCCCCCCCCCCCCCTCATTTCAATTTCAAGCAAAATAGTGAGGAAGAGATCGCCTAGGAAACCTCTTCTCACCAATCAAGCTTGAGGTTGGGGCCATAGGTCCCACATAACAAGGGGATGCCACATTTTGAAGGACAGTTGGTTATGGGGTTGATATAAAACATGAAAGGCCACACATGGTTGTAGACACCTAAATTTGGTCAAGAAAAAACAAACAAAGAGTGAAGTGAGCAAATTAAGTAAAATCATGAATTAATTGAATTATCAAAGCTATTGGATTAATTAAATCAAAAAGATCAATTAATTATGCAATTGATATTAATCAATTAATTGTATAGTTAAATCAAATTAATTCCAACCCATTCAAGGGTGCACACGGTTAAACAAAATCAAATAAATCAATTAATCAATTCCTTTTACTCCACACCCATCACATGGGACAAATAAAAATCAAACAATGAGGATTAATGATTGAGCTCACATGGATCAAGCCCAAATCGATTCTCCATCACACATCTTTGAATTACATCTTGACCACTCATTTTGTCTCTCTATTTGAAACCAACATTTAAATTGTCTCACCATTTGAAACCCTTAACTCAACTAAACCCTAATCATGATCAAATAAACTCTACCCCTACCCTAGGAAAATCCTTTAAATAAAGGCCATTTTGAGAGCAAAGAGAAGAACATGCATTCATGAGCAAAGCATCATCACTATAGGCAAATATCTTTGAGTTCATAGCATTTGCATTCTAGAATTTGCATAATAATGATCAATCTTGAAGCATTTAGGATAATTTGATCTAAATAGGGTATAATTGCATCAAATAGATTCAATTTTGCATTATTAAGATTGTCATTAATAGATGTTCAAAGTTGATTTCAACAAAGTTGAAAACCCGCATTAATCCAAAATCAACGAATTTGAACAAAGCAGGCACCAATTCACACGAATCAAGGCATCCAACCACAACAAATGGACATTTGAACCTTTGATTTACATCATTGTTTGATTCACATATGATCTTGACACAAACGCGATCCTTGACCTCCATTGACTTATTCTTGTCAGGATTAAAAATAAACAAAACCAACATATCAAAAATGGATGGAAGTTCTATTTGAAATATGGATACAACAATAACACTAAGTTTTTCTGGATGAGCTATTGAATTTTCTTGAGTAATGTCTTTTTAGTTAATCTGTGATGTTTCGACTAGATTAGAAATGATGAAAGTATGACATCTTTTCTTGATTGATGTGTGACTGTTTTAAGATTGATTCGTTGAAGTATGCAACTTTGTCTAAGGACATGACCATCAAAGAGTCATCGAGGACATTGTGCATATGGAAGGGATTAAATCTCTGTCTGTTTATGCAAAAGGATACCTTGGTCATTATATCTTCCATATCTTAATGCCAACCTCCAATTGCAACATTGAATCCAATGAAAGTGGTATTCATACTCCCATAGTTGAACCAGTGAGAGTTGTACCAGCTTCATTGTTGAAATATGACGATAGAAGTATTAATATCATCATGGTTTGTCAAACTCACCAGTGGTGGTTGTACATGATAGAGGTACCAAAAATCTCGAAGATGAAAATTTAATCCATGCATTCTTTGCAAAAATGATAGTTAGTTGCATTCATTTTAGAAGTAGTTTTGCATGAGGGATTTCCTTGGGTAGGGAATGAGTTTTTTGAAGGGTTGATATCATAAAAAATAAATTTATGTTTTCAATCGAGTATGTTGGACTTAAATTAAACACAATGCATATCATCAATCATTATTTACTATTATTCAAAAAGTGCATTATTCATTAAAGCATTAAATCATTCATCATTTTCATCATTAAGGTGCATTTCATTAAAAGTTATATTGCATAAGGAAAGAACAAAAATAAAATCATTCTCTCATCTAGTTTCATTGCATATCTTTGCATTAAGTTCATCATTAACATCATTAAGAATATTAAATAAAAGCATTTATCATACATTTTTGCATCTATCTAAGTATTGTCATACATAAGAAAACTCATCCATAACATAGAAAAGTAAATGCATAACCATATAGAAGTGAATCCATCTATCATCAAAATATAGGTCCAACATATAATGAAATCATAAAAGAGAAAAGGGAATCAAGAGAAAGAGTTTCTATCATCAAAGTTATCATCAAATGTCTATCAAATGTATATCAAGATACATCAACCAAATCTACATCACAATCTCAATCAAAATACATAATGGTACATCATATAAAAAGAGGGAGGCTCATGATCTCAACTAGGGGCACCATCTGTACCACCTATTCCAACTGTCCCATCTAGCTCATCTGTACCATTTGTCCCTTTGCCTGATGAATTGTCTGGATCCGATGGAGGAGTCTGACAAGTACTTGCTATGCTAGGCCTATGTGCCATCATAGTCATAAAACTTTGCATCATAGTAGCAACCTAATCAATCCAGCTACTCATAGTTGTCATCCTGGCTTATAGAGTCCTAACATCCTGTGTGAGTGTATCCATAGCCTACAAATCATGTGGAGACATAGGAGCCTGTGGAGCTATCGTAACCTGTGGTATTACTGGAATCACTAGAGCCTGCTGAACTTATCTAGCATGTGCTAGTTGAGCCTGTCTAGCCACTCTCTACCATCTCTGTCCCCAAACAACTAATGGAATCTAAGGAACCTGATCACCCACCCCTCCACCCCTCATATGTACCTGACCACCTCACATATATACCTGGTCACCTCTCATCCTCACCCTACTCCTATCTCTCCCACCACCTCCAACTCCACATCTCCTTGGAACTCTCTGTCTGAGTGCTCTTCCACCTCTCCTCCCACTGCCTTCAGCTCCATCATCATTTGACAAATCATCTATATCAGGTATCAACTCACTTGGATCTATAAATCATGGGAATTTATGTTGAGAAAACCACTGAGTATAATTTGTTGACATCCCCGCATCCACTATATGATCTATCATGTAACCCATCAGGTGTACCTCCTCACATGGAGAATGGTACTCAACCTGTGGACCCCACATGCATCTCTATGCATGTACACGAGCATATAAGGCTAACCCTTGTGGGACATCCTGTGTCTGGCGGTACTATCTCATCACTCTCTAGAAGCAAAATCTCTCAATAATCAAAGGAGACCAACCTATCATCCATCATGGTGCATACATATATGGAACCTCTGCATCATCCTCATGCCACGCCTCACATCCAAGGTAGGGTCATCACACTACCTGATCCATGTCATCAACCATACAGTGCCAAAACTCCATATTTCCCAGATGGGGCTGGACAATCATACCCTCGTAAAGGAGACCAAAGGGCTAACATGGATCTCTGTGTCTAGTTGCAATGGATCTAGTAACTGTTAGAGTAATAAAGTGATTCCACTTATTAATTAAATCATATTGATTTATTTATTAAGTCACTTATTATTTCTATTTCACTTAAGCTAAACTTTAGGCATATAATAATTAATTCTTTTATTAATTATTATTATGCAACCTAGATTTTCCCCTTTAGGGTTTCGATCACCTTCATAAGGTTTGATCTCTTTGTATTTTGTATTCCCTCTCTGAATGAATATTTTGTCTTTCAAAACTTTTTTGTCTCCAAGATTTGCTTTTGTAATAGGTTATTTTGCATGTAAATGATCTTGGCTTATGAATTCTTTGAATTCTAACATGGTATCAAAGCCTTGCTGTTGGTGCCCATTTCTGAGTTTTTGAAGTTTTTGGAACTCTGAGGGTTTCAAGGTTTTTTTTGTGAAAGTTGTGTGGAGATATTTTTCAGAGCACCGTGGGCACAAACTAACCTCAAGATCGTGTTTGGAATGCCCCAAAACCCCTATTTTCATATAAGGCACGTCCTATTTGGACAAATTTGAAATTTGAGCCCTATTTTTGCATGCATGACCTTTGGCGAGGCACAAATCCACCTCGAATTTGATGCTGCTTCAATTTTTGTGTTGCATCAATATTGATGTCGCCTCAAAATATATGCATAGTTGCATGGTGGAGAGAGAAAATAACATTTTTTTAAATGTTTTTTTGCATAAAAAAAAACATTTTTTGCTTTTTTGTGGGGCCTATCCCTGCTTCCGAGCTCAAAGCTCGACGAGCCGAGCCTGGAGCTCACAACCAAGCCCGGAGCTCTCCGCAGAGCCCAGAGATCATGCCCGAGCCCGAAGCTTACAGCCGAGCCCGCCACCCGCAGCCGAGCCCGAAGCTCGTGCGCCATGGGACCCCAACATTTTTTTAAAATAAAAAAAATATAAATAGTTTTTTTGTGTTTTTTTCTTTATTAAAAAAAAACATACATTTTTAATTATTTTTTTCACAAAAAAAAATTATATTTTTTTTCTACCAAAATTGGCCAAATTTTTGGAGACAGTCTAGATTTGGGGAAATTGCCAGTTTAGTAGGGCTCTGCCATTCTTGGCTGACGTTTCTTGAGGTTCTTTTTGTTTTGATCTCCTAGTGGTTTTTTGCTCATAACTTGAGCAAACGGAGGCATTTTTCGCCAAATGAGATATCGACAAAAAGATGGTTTAGAGGTAGATCTAATTTTTTAGGTTTGGTTATCTGATTTTTCTATCTTGCGGGGTTTTTAGTCAAAGTGAGGGTTTCATTTTGCGCTCCGGTCACTATATTTTGCTCCTCTGGACTCCGTTTCTCGGCTTCTGCATGGCATCGGAAAGTGGTGCAGGAGCACACCTAGCTTAACCCCTTAGTTTCTTTGATTATAGCATGTACTATCTCTAGACAAGTTAGGAGAGTTTGTGTGGACCTTAGAAGGTCATTTGCTTTATTTCCCTAAGATGGATATGACTAGGTCAATCCATGTCTAGATAGTTTGCTTAGTAGAGTTGCTTCGTGTGTTCTCTTGCAAAATTTGCAGAGATGAGTCCTAGAGTAAAAAGGAGAATTTAATAGCTTAGGCTATGTTTTTAATGATTTTGAAGTTGGTTATATGTCATATGCAAATAATTGGAGAACAAACATAAAAGGTTGGAAGGATTTTGCAAAAGTTGTCATTTCTTGTCAAAGTTGTCAACTTGGCAAAAAGTGCTAAAAATGGGAAAATATGGTAGAATTATTTTTGAGAGGATAAATAATGCCTATAAATCATTAACATACCTTATGCAATGCCACAAAAAGATCCCAAGTCATACTTGATAGGAAAAGCCAAAAAGACAAAAAGTTGCCATGACAACTTTTGGATTTTGCATGACAGTTTTGAAGAATATGTTGCAAACTGAGTTGGATGAAAGAATGATGTTTTGTAACACCTCAATACATTATGGGAGGTTACTTATGATGTGGAAAACCTACCCAAAACCATGAGAAAGGATCTGTAACAGAATNGTTGCCATGACAACTTTTGGATTTTGCATGACAGTTTTGAAGAATATGTTGCAAACTGAGTTGGATGAAAGAATGATGTTTTGTAACACCTCAATACATTATGGGAGGTTACTTATGATGTTGAAAACCTACCCAAAACCATGAGAAAGGATCTGTAACAGAATAAATAATAAGTTTGCATTAATGAAAATTCTGAGTTTTTGGAGGAAGATCATTGTTTTTGCTTTTTGATTGCATGTGTGCGAATATAGGATTGAAAATGTGTTTTAGTGTTTGATCCACATCTATTATGATATTTTTAAGGTTTTTCATTCATATTACAAGTTCGTTTGAGATCATCTTCGCATGTTGTAAAAGCTTTTTCAATTTCTAGCATCTCAGTCCTACAGTTTTGAGTTTTTGGTTGCATGTAAGGGTAAATGGATTGAAAATCATGAAATAACCTTGGTTACATGTTTTTAATACATATACAGACCTTTTTCAATCATTGATAAAATTAGGAATAAGTCATTTTGATTGGTTTTGAAATTCATTTGTATTTAGGCAGTCTGCTGCCACTGTTTGAGCACTTCATGAAGATGTGCTTGCCACTCCCTTTCCCGCCATAGAAATTTTATGGGTTTTTTGTATTTTGGAGTGGAATTGATTTATTATAGGTCTGAAAAAGGAGGGGCCCTAGGAACAAGGTTTGTCATTTTTACATTGATGCCCTAGGCAAGTTGATAGAACCCGGCTAGGCAGCATCAGAGCTTGATAGCAAAAGGCAGTGGGTTGAATGCATTGAAAGCTTCAATACAAGATTGGAAGAAGTTAAGGGAATGTGTAAAGGACTTGAATACAAAATTAGGAGTTTTGAAGAGCATTTTTTCATAGTTTTCAAGAGACCCTAGAAGGGGCAGTTTGAAACAACTCGAAATCCTTAATCTTAGGCCACAAGTTGCTTTCTAGTGTACGGACAACTTGAAGAGTTGAGACCTTCAAAATCTTGTAGGTCTCCCAAAATGGTATCTAGATATCAATCCTATTTGGTACACTGTTAAGGATTATTTTTATTTAAAGGGAGAAAACCTCTCAAATAGGGCTAATTCTAGTAGCCCTATTTGGTGCAAAGTAGACAGTTTTGAGAGTTTTAGTCACAAAAATCATTTTATTTGTAATAATAATGTGGAATGGGATTTAATAACATCTAAACACATTAATCAATCACCATGAATCAAGAAATAACCATGTTGTGTGAATATGCAAGGTGGACAGCAAGGTAGAACCCTTGGTTTGATAAGCAATTGAATTGGTGTAACTAGGTGGGGTAGTTGGAAGGATAGGATTATGAACCTATAATAGAGAATGGTATCTAAGTGAACCCTAATAGCATAGGAGAGAGACTAAGAAAGTCCTTATATCCATTAAGGACACCAGAGAAACCCTATCCCAACTTACATCAGAAAGTTGGTTTTGTTCTCTTTCTTTTTCTATGGGTCTCACACCCAGAATTTGCTCCATGTATCTTTTATTCGGTTTTTTGCTTTATGGAATTTTGGTGGATATCTTGGATGTTTAAGGTCCTGAGATCATTTCCTTTCTAAATATTGTATACATATTCTTTATGTAGCATTTTTGCAAACACACTGAGATAAAGTGTCATCTGATGCATGTTTGGAATCCTGCACATTTTGTGCTTGATTGTACTCGCACTATATTATAAAGTTCCATGGGGGGGTTTGATGTTTGTCTTGTTTTCCATATACCTTTGTCAAGTGAGTGTTCCTTCCACAACACCATCCTTTATATGTGTTTGTACGTTCTTCATCATGCAGTGTTTCTTGGCAGTCTGATACAATGTACCTATCATGCCTCTCCCTGCTGAGCATTATGGGGGGGAGGGTACCTCTTGTTGGTTCTAATGCTTCCTTGGTTCGATGGAGTGATCTATGTAATCAATATTTGTTCCTATGTACTGGGTGGATGTGGTGGCTAGTACCTATGCATTTCAATGAGATGGATCATTTACCATATGGACACTCTTCTTTCATTCTTGTTTTGGAGGCATTCTTCCATCTTTGATAGATCAGCTCTTCAGGCTCTATTTACAATCTTCTCTACTTGATCATGTGCTATTACATTGGAGGATCCAACAATTATTTTTTCGACAATGTTTGCAGCTTCATGCTTCAGAGGTGTTCTACTTGTTCTTTCTTTGTTCCTATTTTATGGGTCATTCTCTAGTTTGGAGGCTTCTTCAGTCCTTCACTAGGCTTTGTATCTTTTTGGAGAGGGGTTTTTCCCACTAGTTTTTCTCCTTTTCTCCTCTTTACATAGATTTTTGTACCTATGGAGCTATAGGATCCTATGGAGATATCAGAACCTGTGGTACTACTAGAATCACTAAAGCCTGCTGAACTTATCTAGCATGCGCTAGTTGATCCCGTCTAGCCACTCTCTACCATCTCTGACCCCAAATAACTAATGGTATCTAAGGAACCCGACCACCCACCCCTCATCCATACCTAGTCACCTCACATTTGTGCCTGGTCACCTCTCATCCTCACCCTAATCCCATCTCTCCCACCACCTCCAACTCCACCTCTCCTCATAACTCTCTGTCTCGGTACTCTTCCACCTCTCCTCCCACCGCCTTCAACTCCATCATCATCTAACAGATCATCTATATCAGTTATCGAATTACTTGGATCTATAAATCATGGAAATTTGTGTCGAGCAAACCACTGAGTATAATCTATTGACATCCCCACATCCACTATATAATCTATCATGTCTCATATCATGTAACCCGTTAGGTGTATCTCCTCACATGCAGAATGGTACTCAACCTATGGACCCCACATGGATCTCTCTGCCTATATGTGAGCATATAAGGCTAACCCTTATCAAATATCCTATGTTTGGCGCTATTGTCTCATGACTTCGTAGAAGCAGAATCTCTCAATAATCAAAGGAGATTGACCTATCATCCATTATGGTGCATACATATATGGAAGCTCTACATCATCCTCATGCCATGCCTCACATCCAAGGTAGGGTCATCACACTACTTGATCCATGTCATCAAGCATACGATGCCAAAACTCCAGCTTTCCTAGATGGGGTTGGACAATCATACCCTCATAGAAACCAAAGGACCAACCTGGATCTATGTGTCTAGCTACAATGAGTCTAGTAACAGGAATATGCTCCCATGTCCAGAGTTGTAGTAATACTGCACCTGCTGAAAATGAAACATCATGTCTATATACTACATGATGTGGCTCATGATATAATTGTACTAGTAAGAAATAACCCTAATCAAAANGTCGCAGATCTGTAATCATATCCTCTAAAATGAGACCACAACCAACAATAAATCCATGACCTCATCGGTTAGGAAGTAGGAAACCACCAATCAAAGAGCCAAGCACTACAGGAAGACGAGGAAATGAAATGAATTATGACCACGGAATTCTCTCATTAGCAATTGTCAGATCAATGAACACTCATCTGTATACTATTTCATCATAAACTTGATCATAATAAACCAACTCACCCCAAGTCAAAATCCTCAATAATCTATATATTGTTGGAGATTTGCTTCTGTGCAAATAATTGACTGTATGTTTGTCATTGATGACAACATATAATACACAACGGTGTTCTATATGCAATTATTGGTACAAATGTTTTGGAGCTATGTGTGTTTATTTCCATGATGTATACATGTTCTAGATGCTATTTGCATTCACGCCGAGTCAGATATGAAGTTTCAGTTAAGTTATGTTAATCAGTTATGGCAGATACAACTTCTGAAGATTATCTGATAAGAGTCGACGTAATTACAATGCTTCTTGAGTTGCGCCTATCTTTGAGATATGTGTGTTTGTATTCATGTTTAGTTATGAGTCAATGATGAGTATCCAAAGGTTCCAAACATGTTTTAATATAATCATGATGTTTGAGTTAATTTGGTGAAGCCGACTTGGTGAAATGTTGCATCCATTCAGTTGAGCGGTCCTAATTCTGATTGCGTATTTAGTTAGCCAAAAAAGAAGTTGATGAAGTGTTTCCAAATACCCTCGTGACCTTATCCTTGGTGAAGATACATATAGCAGTTCAAATGTGTTTGCTAAGTGTGGAAAATGAAGTGAAAAACAAAAGACAAAAGGGAGCAGAAACTCAGACATAATAAGTTGAAGATCTATGTGAAGAAACAAAAGAAGATTACAATTCATTGAAACTGATCAAGACAGCAGGTCTACTCAAATAGTTCATCTATCAGATATAGTGTATATCTATTCTACTAAAGGTTGTAGCCTTCGTCATTTTAGCAGTGAGCTTTTGGACGGTGAGTCCTCACCCCTAACAAAGTTACTTGTAAAAGACTCCTAACAGGGTCCGACTTTTAACTAGGTCTATGTACTTATTTCATTGCAAAGATCAACTCTTAACAAGGTTGTAAAATCTTCTAACAAGGATCATTATAAACTAGTGCAGATATTTGTGGGTGCTAATTCCCACTGGGGTTTTTTACCTAACTGATTTCCCCATAACCAAAATTGTGGAGTCCTCTATTGTGTTATTTGAATGTGCATTTGCTTTATGTTAATTTATAATTAAGTGAAGAAAATAATTAAAATAGCTGATAACTGATTCACCCCCCCCTCTCAGTTATCCTTTAGGACTATTCCAATAATTGGTATCAGAGCCAAGTGCCTTGGAGAGAAAGCCTAACAACTTAAGGTAGATCAGATGGCATACTTCAGGAAAGAGAGTCCTAAGTTTGATGGAGAAAACTATCTTGACTGGAGGAACAAAATGATAACACATCTTTAGTGCGTTGGATTTGAGATCTATGAGATTGCCACTCATGCAATTGATGTTCCCACCTTGAATTACCTTGCATAATAATACTCTACAATTAAACAAAAGGAAGTGTTCACTCAAAATGCAATTGCCAAAGAAGCCCTAATCAGTGCCCTATCCGACAGTGAATTTTTTGAGATCAAGAAGGCAGATAAAGCATACTCTATTTGGAAATACTTAGAAGATATGTTTGAAGGAGACATCCAAGCAAATAATGCACACAGGAAGACATGGAAGAAAAGATACAACAACTTAGAGATGCTACCTAAAGAAAACATTAGAGCCTATAATTAGAGAATTGATGAAGCAATTTCAGGTATCAGGAACAATGGTGGAGAAATTTTAGAGGATGATATAATGGACAAACTAATGACCACATTGACAACGGACTATGAGAGAAAGATCAATATCTTAGATGAGACTATGCAATTTTCAAAAGACTTTAAGAGGGAGACTTTGATCAGCAAAATATCTTCATTTGAGATATAAAGATTGAAGACAGAACCTAAAAGTGAGACAACTTTCAAAGCCTCAGTCCACAGCAAGAAATCTATAAACAACTCTAGTAATAATGAAGAAGTGGATATAGAACTAGAAGAAATCATTGCTATGATTCCCAAGAAAGAAAGGAAAGGTAAAGGGAAATATGAAGGACAACTACCATTCAAATGGTTTTCATGCAACAAAGTTGGTCACTTTGCATCCAAGTGTCCTACAAGAGTCAAGAAGTTCAGATCAGATTACAAGCCCAAGTAAACTAAGGAATGTTATCATGCTAAAGATGGTGTAACTGATGATGATTCAAGAGAAGATGAAATTGGATTCATTGTCATTAAAGACATTGAGAAGATGCTTGAAGAAATGGACAAAGAAGATGAAGAAAAAGCACAAGAGTTAGAATTAGTTTCAAAAGCTTACATAAGAACTGATTGGATCATTGACAACGAATGTTCACACCACATAACAGGAGACAAAGATAGATTTGTACATTTGGACAAGTACAAATGTGACATGGTTAGATTTTTAGATAACACTCCCAAACCTATCATAGGCAGATGTTCTATCACCTTAGATGGAAAGAATAAGACAGATGATGTTCTTTATGTTGATGGCTTACATCATAACTTACTAAGTGTTGGACAGTTGCTTGATAAAGGATATCAGTTGGATTTTAAAAACAACCAGTGCATCATTAACAACAAAGAAGGAGACATTATTGCATCAGGCTCAAAGACCAAAGGTAATGTCTTTTAGCTCAATTCAGAAGTAAGTTGTTTTGTTGCAAAAGTGGATGACAACTGGCTATGGCACAAGAGACTTTGTCATATCAATTTTGACAACATAGTCAAGATAAGTAATGTAAAGGCAGTAAGAGACCTTCCAATTATTGCAAGACCAGTTGCCACTATGTGTAGGGAATGTGTGATGGGGAAGCATGCGAGGACTTCATTCAAGAGCAAACAAGACTCTGCTGAAAACAAATTAGATCTGATACATACAGACCTATGTGGACCTACTCAGACAAGATCATACTACGGAGAAAGGTATTTTATTTTGTTCGTTGATGATGTCTCAAGGATGATGTTGGTTGCGTTCTTAAAATACAAATCTGAAGCTTTTGAGAAGTTCAAAATATTCAAAGCTAAGGTTGAGAATGAATCTGGATTGAAGATAAAATATCTGAGATCTGATAGAGGAGGAGAATTCACCTCTGACCAGTTTAATGATTACTATGAAGAACATGGAATCAAAAGACAGTTAAGTGCACCTAGAACCCCTCAGCAGAATGGGATTTCAAAAAGAAGGAACATAATAATACTTGACACAACGCGCACTATCATGATTGAAGGAAAGGTTGCCCATACCTATTAAAGAGACGTGGTCAATACAACAGTCTGTACTATCAATAGAATACAATTGAGGCCCAACGCAGACAAGACACCTTATGAACTTTGGTTTGGTAATATACCTACTATAAAATACTTCAGAATCTTTGGAAGCAAGTGCTACATCAAGAGAGATGATAGTTTTGGCAAATTTGATGCTAGAAGTGATGAAGGTATTTTTCTTGGTTACTCTACTAAAAGCAAAGCCTATAGATTTTTTAATTTAAGATTGAAGAAGATCATTGAAAGTAATCATGTGAAGATTGATGAGAAGTTTATGATTCAAGAAAGATATTATGAATGTGCTCCCATGATTGAAGATGAGCCTAGAACCATCAATAAGGACACATTTATTGAAGAAATGTTTGACTGTATTGATGTCTCATGCAACAATCCTGAACCAAGTGAAGAAGAATCACAGATTACATATGAGAGTGTCACTTATAAGAACTCAAAATACACATCCAAATACCACTCTAAGGAAGACATCATTGGAGATCAGAGCGCTAAAGTTTTGACAAGATCCAAAGCAAAAGGTTCAACTGCTGATGAAGAGGTATGCTTACTTTCTCAGATTGAACCCTTAAGTGTTGAAGATGCGTGCAAAGATTCAGACTGACAAAATACTATGCAAGAAGAATTAGATCAAATAATCAAGAATGAAACATGGGAACTGGTCCCTAGACCTCATGACAAGAACGTGATTGGAACAAAGTGGATATTCAGGAACAAAATTAATGAAGAAGGCACAGTGGTAAGGAACAAAGCAAGATTAGTATGTAAAGGATATGCGCAGAGAGAAGGAATAGAATTCACTGATACATTTTCCCCTGTGAGCAGACTGGAAGCTATCAAGTTATTTTTGGCCTATGAAACATTCAAGAACCTCAAAGCATATCAAATGGATGTCAAGTCAGCTTTTTTGAATAGTGACTTGAAGGAAGAAGTCTACATAGAGCAGCTTGAAGGATTCAAACTTTCAGACAAACTAGACATGGTATGAAAACTAAAGAAAGCACGTTATGGACTTAAACAGACCCCAAGAGCTTGGTATGAGAGACTTGATGGTTACTTAACAAAGATAGGATTCAGAAAAGGAGCAGTAGACTATAATTTATTCATAAGAGAGACAGATGAAGGATTACTACTCGTTGCTATTTTTTTTTATGACATTATCTTTGGAGGTAATGATAAACTTAGTGCAGGATTCACCAAAGAAATGAAAAGTGAGTTTGAAATGAGCATGATCGGACCTATCAAATATTTTCTTGGATTGAATGTAAAACAAACAGACAAAGGCATATTCATAAATCAGTCTAAGTATGTGAAGGAGATATTGAAGACTTTCAAAATGGAAGATTACAATCCAGTAAGCACCCCCCATGATAACAGGAAGCAAACTTTCTAAAGATGATGATTCAACAACACTTGACAAGACTCTATACAAATCTATGATCGGAAAACTCATATATCTTACTCAATCTAGACCTGATATTTCTAATGCAGTTGGCATTGTTGGAAGATTTACAGCTGAACCCAAACAAAATCACCTAATGGTAATAAAAAGAATATTCATATATTTAAAAGGAACTATAGACTATGGTTTATGGTATCCTAACTTAGAGAATATACAACTTCATGTGTATACTGATGTTGATTGGGCAGGTTGTGTTGATGACAAAAAGAGTACATGAAGAGGAGCAATATTTCTTGGAGACAGATTGGTCACTTGGACAAGTAAAAAGTAGAATTGTATCTCTCAGTCAACAACAGAAGCTGAGTATATTGCAACATCATTAAATTATTCAACAATGGTTTGGATCAAACAAATTATTAAAGACTTTGGTATTCAGATTGATTATCCTATTGTTATTCACTGTGACAACACTGTTACTATCAATATGTCAAAGAACCCTGTGATGCACGCAAAGTCAAAACACATTGAGATCAAATACCACTTTCTAAGAGAAAAAGTTGCTGACAGAGAAGTAAAGTTGGATTATGTGAGCACTAAAGAACAATTAGTAGATATTTTTACAAAGCTGTTATCAAAAGATACTTTTGAGTATCTCAGGGAGAAGCTGGGAGTAATTCCCTTTCCTGAGTCTGATTAGAATTTGCAGCAAGAACATCAGTCCTTGGTGACTGATGAATGGTTGACTACTCTACTTCTGGAGTATTACCTGTGCCTAATGGTGTTTAACACCCTTTTCCATTGATGTCAAGGGGGAGCATATACACTAGGGGAGTATACAGTTAGAAGAGCAACAACAGTGAAGAGGAACTTTTGATGAGGATATTGAGAAGATTGTAAAAATAAGGAAGACACTTTAAGTTGATGATATCATATGTTGCCATCAATGTCAAAGGGGGAGATTGTTCAAGATTTGCTTTTGTGCAAATAATTGACTGTATGTTTGTCATTGATGACAACATATAATACACAACAGTGTTCTATATGCAATTATCAGTACAGATGTTTTGGAGCTACGTGTGTTTATTTCCATGATGTATACATATTCTAGATGCTATGTGCATTCACACCAAGTCAGATATGAAGTTTTGGTTAAATTATGTTAATCAATTATGGTAGCTATAGCTTTTGAAGATTATCTGATAAGAGCCAACATAATTACAATGCTTTCTGAGTTGCGCCTATCTTTGGGATATGCATGTTTGTATTAATGTTTAGTTATGAGTCAATGATGAGTATCCAAAGGTGCCAAACATGTTTTAATAGAATCATGATGTTTGAGTTAATTTGGTGAAGCCGACTTGGTGATATGTCGCGTCCATTCAGTTTGAGTTGCGCGGTCCTAATTCTGATTGCGTGATTAGTTAAGCCAAAAAAGAAGTTGAATAAAACCTATTTTGCAACTAAGTGGAATCACATTATATCATCATTTAAACGAATCATCACAAGTCAATCAAGTTATTTTATCGCTCTTCTTGAGCACATCAATTTTTTTCCTAACTCTATATCGTGAGAATGAAAAAAAACATCAGTTATCCTATCAACCTATCAAGATTGACATCATAAACATTCATCAAAATATTGGAACTATAATCACAAACACTTGTTTTTCATCACATATCAGGCTACATCAAACACTCAATCGATCAAACACTTAGCGAAAACAGAGGATATTCAAAAGCAGGATTCAATTCATCAAATCAGGCCACGTGTCATTTCATGGTGGTATATGTGTCATTTTCATACCATCATACGTGTCACATTGGGTACGCGCTAGTTAAATATTACTACACGCTATTTCATTCCTCGCAAGCGCAACATCAATGTGTATGCATTAGTTTTTCTACTACATGTTACTTCAACAGATCCTACGCGCTAAAACATTTGGGATTTTGCATAACGGTTTCCTAAGCGCTCTTTTACCTATCATACGCGCTAAAATACTATTTTTTCTAAGCGCTACATCTTACTATCCTATGCGCTACTTCTAACTGCGGATGCAGTACTTTGTTGTTGTACACGCTATTTAAAGGATCCTACGTGCTACTCTGTAGAAAAATAAAAAATACTCTAATGTATAAAAATCCTATAAAAGTGGCAAAATTTTCAAATTGATCAAATGAAAGAGGATTTGAGCACTCACCGGAGGTCTGTAGTCTGCTAGACACTTAAATTGACGCCCTCTCTCAAACCTATGCTCTCGAATCGGCACAACCATCACTATTACATTTCTTTTCACCTAGAGCAAAATGAGGGTAAAAGTAAAAATGAAACATGAAAATAACATTTTTACCCCCGTTTATAGATTTTTGACCTAATGGAAAGGTATTTTGACCTTTATTTACCTCATAAGGTTAAAAATTGCACACCAGGGCATTTTTCAAACTTTGGATTATCAGAAATGAAATCACAATTGACCTATCACGTTTATTTTTGAAACATTTTTCAACATCAATTTTGCTTTCATTTCTGAGGGGGTAAGATATTATTAGAGCACGAAATAAATCAATCGAATCTGGGGCATCAAAAATTCAAAATCATCATCAGTGGGGCATTTTATCAGGTTATTTTTACATCAGGACATCACATCAGAGTTTTTATTATTATTATTATTATTAGAAATCAGTTTTACCAGCAAATCAGTCATCGAGATCAAATCAGTTAATCAAACATCACACATAACCAATGCGCTTTGCCCATCAATTCAAAGAGGGGCATTTGTAGACACCTAAATTTGGTCAAGCAAAATCAAACAAAGAGTGAAGTGAGTAAATCAAGCAAAATCATGAATTAATTGAATTATCAAAGCTATTGGATTAATTAAATCAAAAGTTCAATTAATTATACAATTGATATTAATCAATTAATTATATAGTTAAATCAAATTAATTCCAACCCATTCAAGGGTGCACATGGCTAAAGAAAATCAAATAAATCAATTAATCAATTCCTTTTATTCCTCACCCATCACATGGAACATATCAAAATCAACCAATGAGGATTAAGGATTGAGCTCACATAGATCAAGCCCAAATCGATTCTCCATCACACATCTTTGAATTACATCTTGACCACTCATTTTGTCTCTCTATTTGAAACCAACATTTAAATTGTCTCACCATTTGAAACCCTTAACTCAACTCAACCCTAATCATGATCAAATAAACTCTACTCCCTACCCTTGGGAAATCCTTTAAATAGAGGCCATTTTGAGAGCAAGGAGAAGAACACACATTCATGAGCTAACCATCATCACTATAGGCAAATATCTTTGAGTTCATAGCATTTTCATTCTATAATTTGGATAATAGTGATCAATCTTGAAGCATTTAGGATACTTTGAGCTAAATAGGGTATAATTGCATCAAATAGCTTCAATTTCTCATTACTAGGACTGTCATTAATGGATGTTCAAAGCTAAGAGCATACTATTTTCTTTCCTATACAAAGAGCCATGAGATGATCATTGCTCATGTTGTCAATTCAATTAGTTTAAATGGTTAGATTTCAAAGTTGAATTGATAAATAGTGATACTAATCTCATGAAGATATATTTCATATATACAATGGTAACAACAGGCCTATGTGATTAATAAATGATTGAATTGGTGAAATAATAAAGGATCACACCTATAAATAAGGGCTCACATTGATCTTTGGTGAATTTGAATTAACACAGGACCCATATATAAATTTAGGTGGTCATTAAGTGCCACATAAAGTCCTATGATGCATGCTAAAATAAAAACACACTAAGGTGGGTGCTAAAAAATCATGAAATTTTACATGCATGTAAGGTGCTTTCATTTTATGATGATACTTCTAACCCCCACTTTAATAGTATATGGCACTATGTACATATGCAAGGTAAAGAGCATAAATAGTAAATGAAAAAGGATATTCCAAGTTGTCGAATGAATCTCCCAATATGGAAATACCTACAACATAACATTAGGAACCACCCTTTACAAACCCACTTTGTCAGTTAAAAATCATAAACCGCCTAAGGCTTATTAAGAGTGATAAAATTTGATGGTAGTTATATGCCCCCTATTTCAACTTGCTAATCAAGAAGGTGAAACAGGGTATCATGTTTAGTGCATCAAACTATGAATACAATTTTTTCAACAAGTGCTATCCAATGAGGCTTAGAATCAACCCAAAATGAATATCTCAACACATTTTAGAGAGCATTTGGAGAGATAGGGAGCTTAATCATGATCTCAACACAACAAATGGTGTGAAAAATAGAGCTCTCTAGCTCAAGATAGTAATGATTTTGAAAAAAAAAATATAATTGAAATAAAAGGAAATATAAGTAACTTAAGTGTTAGAAAAAATAACTCTTAAATAGTGCTTACCTTTACTATTCAAGTTGACATTTCCATCTTTTTGTCCTCTTGTTGAAGTGAAGAGTTTAAAGAAGATGTTGAAAAAGTTATTGGTTGTTCCAATGAGAATATAGAATTTGAGGCAAGTTGTCAAGAATGGGGCACCACTAGACGAGCTATGTCATTCCATTACAACTTTGAATTTCTATTTATTTTTTGTTTTGGCTATAATCTACATGTTACCCTATTCTATATGCATGTCCAAATAGGTCTAGGTGGCATGTTTCCTAGGAGCTCACCCATTCGTCTATGGGTGACATGTTCCTTTTTGGGCGACTTATTCCCAAAAATGTGACTTATTCCTCTCTGGGTGGCATGTTCCTTTATAGGCGACCTATTCGCAGAAAGGAAACCTATTCCTAGAGAGAGGAGCATGTAGCACTTAGGGATAGAGGTGTTTAGATGTATGTATCATGTAGTGATGTTGAACCATTGTATTTTCAATGTAGGAGCGTCCAGAGATGTGAGAGCATGTAGGGACTAGGATCACGATGTATCTCTGTGGAAAGATGTGAGATTTTCATATTGAGGATATGAGTCTATTGAGAGATATTGGATTGTACTGGTCAATTATGAGATATCATGATTCTATGTTGATGGTTCTTGTGGAGCAATGGGACCAAAACACCCCTACCTTCCATCTTCCAATAGGGGAGATGACAATTATACTGGAGGGTGTGTATTGGATCCTGAGATTGTATGTTTGAGGGAGGACAACAAGGTTAGAGACAAAGCGAATAGATTCAAGGATCTACGTAGATAATATTTACTACTTGTGAAAAAACTGACGATATGCACCATTGTAGTTGTAGCAAATCTATATTATTAGGGCATGAAATTATCATTGTGCCTCACCCATACAATTTAAAGCACGGAGGAGGAGCATATTGTGTTTTCCTATTAAAGGAATATAATAGCACATCTGCACTATGAGCTTGTGAATTTTGTCATCTATGAGTTGAAGAGCCTGGCCGCATGTACACTACTACATGTGTGGATGTTTGAGCATATTGCATGCATGTAACCACTAGGATGTTCGGTCGAGACTTCATTGATGAATCCTTAGGTGTTTAGATATCCATGCAGTGGTATACAACAACGAGGAGACTTATTATTTTGGATGGTTACCATCGATCGGTTGCGGCCAACCGATATCACGTGGAGGTCCTACAAACACATGGATAGATGGCCAAGGACAATGAGACAAATGAGAGCCATTTAGTGAGACCATTTGCTAGAGGGTCAACATGGATACATCATAGTTCCATTTTATTTTGATAGAGCAAGGAGATAGTTTGGTGTCCAGCAGGGTGCTCCTCGGGTTGTTTTGATCTATACCCAAGGACACTGGTATAAACTGACACCGAGGGATCATCCTAGATCCACGGTTGATGATATCAAGGATGCATATTTGGGAGATGAAGATGGATAGGATGCACATGTGTAATTACATGCTGAGGATACAGGCACAAGTATTTAGAGTATATGAGATACCCAAGTTATCATGGAGTACACCTCATCTTTCTTATAGATTACCATACATGCGATCCTAGGTCATGGGTGAGACAAAGATCATGAGCTATAGAAGGAGATTAGGAGACTGAGGAGCATGATGATGAGGACAAAAAGCAACATGAATTAAAGGATCGGGAGGGACCCATTGAAGGCGACTAGGGAGGAGAGGAGGAGGAGGAGGTAGATAATACTCCTTAGGGAGATGATCACAAAGAGTTACTCCAAAGCATCCACCCCCAGGGTAATACACATATGCATTTTAGGAGAGACAAACACGTTGATGCCCCAACCTCATCCCACAATATAACACCACTGACTTCAACTACTCTCAGTTCAAGATAACAGGAGGGAGATCCAGGTAAGAAAATTGTGATATACATTTTGATTTACGCATGCTTTACAATATACATATGATGATGATATTTGATGTTATTGTGTTTGATATCTTATAGTGGGGCATGATGGATAGTGCAAATTTATAGGTCACATACTAAGAGATATGGCCACATCTGCATGTATCTCATGATCACTGTATGTTTCTCATGTACCACAACGTGAGTTATCTAAGGCCAGATAAGATACACTATAGATGAGGGGAGCTGTGTGAGGAATTCAAATGCGGAGCTCATTAAGGAGCCACTCATGATCTATAGCATTATATACGCATTCCTCCATTCCATAACCTTCTCCACATCGATGGCTAGAAGGCTTTGCTACTCATCGTCTTGTGGATGAGAGCTGATGTATATGTTTATGTTTTAGATAGACCATTGAATAATGGTAACTATGTTGTTCTCTCTCTCTCTCTATCTGTGTGTGTGTGTGTGTTTATATATATATATATATATCTGTGTGTGTGTGTGTGTGTGTGTAGATATATGATGCATAAGCATCCTAGGGTAGTTGGAAATCCTACATGTTGATGTGATTTTACTTAATGTTTGTGTTGGAGTACTTGGTCAAAGAAGGGTGGATGCTCGGTCCTTGTTTGGTGTAGTGTTAGCCAATGAGCTTGGTCACTGAAGGGCTCGACACATTCTGGTGTTCAGATTCAGTGTTGCTTGGCACATATTGGCCGACGGGCTTGATAACTTCTGGTGTTCGATAGTTTGACTGGCTGATTGGTGTTCTTGCGGATATGGGAGACCAACTTGGTGCATTTAATTTGGGTAGCGTATGATTGTGACATGGATTGATTATGGGGATGTGTGTGGACCTATTTGGGTCTTGGATATTTATCCTATGTACATTTAGTATTTGTTTGCAGACTGAATGTGTATTTAATGTAAGGGTTTATTTGCAACAGATCGACTTGTGGTTGTGCTAGTATTTAAGGGGGTCTAGGTAGAAGTTGGAGGTATCAAATGAGGTAGCATGGATTCAATTTAGAAATCTACAGTTGAAAATTTGTGAGAAGAGGTAGGGTTAAGGCTTAGGAACAAGAGGATTGCTTGGAGGCCTGTGTGCACGAGTTCAGATCTTCCTGGAGGTTTCTATCAGATTATTGTGACCTATTGTTACAGATATGGCTAGCTAGGGTTAGGGTTGAGTTGGATCTTGAGGGATCTTGAAGAATTGTTATTTTCTTTGTAATTGGTCATAAATGGGAAGGCCTTACAACCCAACACATTACATGTAATCAGTTGTTTTATGAATAAAGTTTCTGATTGTTATCAGACCTTGGTTTCCTATTGTGAATCCATTGTGTGGTTGTTTATCTGGGGGATTAGACATATCCTTTAGGGATTCCCCTGCCTTGCACTGTGCTAGGTGGTATTAGAGCTTGAAATTCCTGAGTGTGTGGATAAATCACCAAGGGTGAGGCAATTTGCACTAGGACCTTGGGTTGGGAAAGTTGGTGATTTGTTACCTTGGGTTTTCGAAGATCTTGGAAGATGCCTCCGAGAAGATTGGAACCTAGGGCAATTGCAAATCTCTGTGATGTTGTGGAGTCTAGGGTTACAAAGAAGGTTAAAGTAGGTTTCAGATCTGAGATGGACTTGATGAAGAATGACATGATAACTGAGATCATAATGGCTATGACTGGTGTACCTCAGAATGTGGGCACTGAGGATGGTTATGAGGAAGTTATTGAAGACTTTGAAGTTGTTGGATCTAGTGGAGAGGATACAATGTCTGACCATGTGGCAAGATCTATGGATGATAGAGATGGTCGGTTGGACAGATCTAGCACTCGACTAAAGTTGAAGCATAAGATGGATATTTCTAATTTCTCAGGTACTTTGAATCCTGAAGACCTGATTAATTAGAATGGTGAGTTAGAAGACTACTTTGAGTTAGAGGATATTGATGATCCACTCAGAGTAAGGTTGGCACATACTAAGCTGAAAGGACATGTTTCCCTTTGGTGGAAAGAATTGCAAAGATATAGAGAAGAAGAAGGTGAAATGAAGATCACTAGATGGAGATTGATGGTGACTAACTTAAAGGCTAAGTTCATACTTGCTGACTATGAACTTGATTTGTTTAAGAGGTTTCAAAATTTGAAACAAAATGATTTGTCTATGAAGGATTATATCGAGGAGTTCTATAAGTTGACCATTCAGTCTGGGAATGGAGAACTTTCCAAGGAGAAGGTAGCTTGGTATGTGAATGGTTTGAGATTCAATATTCAGGATGAGATTGGTATGTTGAAGATTCATTCAGTTGAGGATGCTTATCAGTATTCTCTAAAGGTAGAAGATAAGTTGAAAAGAAAGCATCAAGGCGGATCTAGAGGGAAGGAGAAACATGATCACTCGGTCAAGGATAAGATGATTGTTGAAGATGACCCAAAACTTNTTGAGCCGAGGAAGAGGACAGTTAAGGTTACCTTTAAGGGTACTTGTTTTCATTGTGGAGAAGAAGGAAATATAGCTTTTGAATATTCCCAGAAGACTAGTGATCGAAGAGTTGTTGTGGTGAATGAGGATGAAGACTTGAATGAACCTTGACAAGGAGGAGACTGTTTGTTGGCTCTATGAGTAATGTTTGGTAAGAGAGTACTAGAACCCGGTCAAAGGAGTAATATGTTCAGGACTCGTTGTAAGTTTTTTGGTAAACTCTGCAATGTGATTGTGGATGGTGGTAGTATTGATAACCTTGTAGCTAAGGAGATGGATCAAAAACTTGGTTTGAAGGGAGTGAGACATCCTTGTCCCTATAGGATTGGTTGGTTGCAAGATGTACATGGTTTGGAGGTGAGGGAGCAATGTCTTGTTGACTTTCAGATTGGCCAGTATAAGGATCAAGTGTTATGTGATATTGTGGACATGATTAGTTGTCACATATTGCTCGGTAGACCTTGGCAGTACGATTGCATGGTTGTGCATGATTGTGTCAAGAATGTGTTTTCTACTGAGAAGGATGACATGAAGCTTTTACTAATGCCTTTGCAAAATGAAGCACTCGGTAGGAGGAACCTGAGCTTTGGGAGTCAAGTTCAGTTGAACGATTCTGAAAGGGTTAGAGATCAATATGAGGGACAGACTTGTGAAGTGTCGAGGAAAGACCTAAGAAGGCAAAGAAAGTAGAAGTGGATCCAGAGTAAGAGTGTAGAAGACTTGGAGGACATGTATATGAAGAACCAGTTTGGGGTTTATGTTTTGAATCCCGTAAGATGTTCATCCAGCCTTTAAGAACATATTTTTGCACCTGGGGTATCTGATGCAGGAGCATCTTGGGGTAGTTGGCAATCCTACATGTTGGTGTGATTTGCCTTAGTGTTTATGTTGGAGTACTCGATTGAAGAAGGGTGGATGCTTGTTCGTTGTTTGGTGTAGTGTTAGCCGAAAAGCTCAGTCGCTGAAGGGCTCGACACATTCTGGTGTTCATCTTCAGTGTTGCTTGACATGTGTTGGCTGAGGGGATCGACAACTTCTGGTGCTTGATAGTTTGGCTGACCGACTGGTGGTCTTGCGGATTTGGGAGGCTGACTTTGTGCATTTAATTTGGGTAGTGTGTGATCGTGACGTGGATCGATCATGGGGATAAGTGTGGACCTATTTGGGTCTTGGATATTTATCCTATGTACATTTAATATTTGTTTGCAAGCCAACTTGTAGCTGGAATATGTATTTAATGCAAGGGTTTATTTGCAACAGGCCAACTTGTGGTCATGCTAGTATTTAAGGGGGGTCTAGTTGAAGATATCAAATGAGGTAGCAGGAATTCAATTTGGGAATCTGGAGTTGCCAATTTGTGAGCAGAGCTAGGGTTGAGGCTTTGGAATAAGGGGATTGCTTGGAGGCCTGTGTGCACAAGTTTCGATCTTCCTGGAGGTTTCTATCAGATTATAGTGACATGTTGTTACACATCTAGCTAGCTAGGGTGAGGGTTGAGTTGGATCTTAAGGGATCTTGTAGAACTGTTATTTGCTTTGTAATTGGCCATAATTTAGAAGGCCTTACAACCTAACTCATTACATGTAATCAGTTGTTTTATGAATAAAGTTTCAGATTGTTATTAGATCTTGGTTTCCTGTTGTGAATCCATTGTGTAGTTGTTTAGTTGAGAGCTTGGACATCTCCATTGGGGATTCTCCTACCTTGCACTGCGTCTCTCTCTCTCTCTATATATATATATATAGAGAGAGAGAGATGTACATGTACACGTACACATACATATACATACACATATATACATACATGCGTACGTACGTACACACACACACAGATATATATATATATATATATATATATATATATTGTAGACCCTAAATTGTCCCTCTTCATTTCTATATTAATTTAATTAATATTGCCTATAAAAATATAGTTAATTTTTATAGATTAACTATATTTGTTATATTCGACTATTTATTTAATTTTATTAATTAAATTCATCGCCTTGTATTTAAAATTAATTTAAATACTATCCCCAATATATTAAAATTTTATTTTAACATATGTTTCCTTCGTATTTCATTTTAAAATTTATTTATCTATTTAATCCCTCCATTTCCTCTAAAATTCTTCTAAACTTCATTTAAATATAATTTAATTTAATTTAAATCTAGCTTCTCTTTACTTTTGGCTAAATTTGCTCTAATTACACTTAAAAGATAGTTAAACCCTTTTTAGCCGTAATCACTTGCACACACATGTGACTTTTTAAAATTCTTATTCCCTCCACTTGAAAAGTCAACTACCCCCTCTCTTTAACCATTTAATCCTAGCCACTTATTTCTTTTGCCTCTTAATCTCCTTCACTCCCACCAAAACCCTACCTAACCTTTAATCTCAACCACTCATTTTCCACCTCTTAATCCTAGCCCTTCATTTTCATAGCAAATTCATAAAAGGAGGTCTCACTCCTCATTTGCAATTAGTTAGTGAATTGAGCATTTTGCATACTTGAGCATTTTGAGCATTTGAGCACTTAGGCACTTTAGCTTTCATGTTAGTTTAGTTTTCATTTCAAATTTAGATATAGTTTTTTTTTATTGGTAAAATCAAATTTATATTCATAGTTATCAAAAATTTACAAAAAAGATCTTGAAGTGTTACAATATATGTCCTTTCTGCAAAAAAAATCCTAGCGGTTTCATCACCGATGACAGTCTAAACGTTGTAAGCCAAACCCAAAAAATATGACATCCGTGAGTACATTACGTGTTACATAAATCCAAGACCATACTACTTTTTTCAACCTGACACTGCTACACACATAAAAAACCAAAGCACTAAGACTTTAAATGTCTCCTCATTCCTAATGGAACCATCCACAAGCCTCCTCCGAAGAGAAATTTGGAATGACCCCTACCTCTGACGCAGATGCTCCTCCAGCCATGTTTTTCTTCTTCGGGAGTTGACAGTGGAGTTGGGGCCTTCCAGTACTATCGATTAGCATTGTCAACTTGACTGGTGTGGTCTTTTGCCACTTTGCTTTAGCCAGTTCTCCTTGAGCTCTACGAGATGCCACTTTGTTGAGGAATTGCTGAATCAAGATCCATCCTCTCCTTACCTCGGGGAGGCACACCTCTTTTGGCTGAGTGGAGCTCCATACAACTAGAGACTGGACCTCTCCAAACCCGCCACCAATGGAATGCTAGGGACCATGCAAAATTTGGAGACCCACACCCAACTCGGCCTGATGAACAATGCCTTCCATCCCGACAGCCCACTTTGGTTCCACACGTTATAAAGCCACAGAGAGGACTTCCGTCTTCGAATTCCCCACCGTGAGGCCGAGGGCCAGAAGAAGGGAAGAAATATCCAAGTTAGTTCGAGGCCTCCACTCATGCTTTAGGAATTCCTCCCCAAAAAATGTTGACAACGCCTCCATGAATTCGGGCTCAACAAAGCGGAAGAAATTACCCAACCTCTGCGTAGTGATTTCATTACAGAACACAGGGAGCTGCTTAGGGGAGTTAAGAGAAAAGTTCGCCTCCATGACCAAAGGAATCTTACTTGCTGTGTAATGAAAAAAAAGTGCAGACTTCTTTCAAATGACAATTGCTCTCGACGCTACAGACACTGGTTGATTGTGATGAAAACTCCCCGAGTTTCACACTTTTAAAGAGAAACTTTGCTTGGTTTCAACCCTCGAAAATGCAGTCTCAATAAATGTTTGATGTACAAACTCTCATGGGCCCTTCTTACAATTGTCGTCAAACTTGTGCGGGAGAGGGAGGAAGTACTGAGTTCTTATGAGAGACAGATGAAAAATCTATCCTTCATCAATACGGCGGATCCTTTCATTCATGTAAAGTTGGTAGATGACACTTGTCTTTGCCTTGTGCCAAAATTTCAATCAAGTTGGCTGATTCAAAGGTATTCCATTATGTGACAAGACTTTGAAGTACACAAATCAACTCGTGTTAATGTCCGCGCCCCCATTTTTATAATTGATGATTTTGTAAAAACCCAATGACACTCCCATTATGTCAGCTAGTCCCATCCAAGATCAAATTGAGAATAATCCTCAATTAATTCGGTATTCTCATTTGGTGATCTTCTTACTCCAATATTTGATAGTAGATCTGCAAGGCCATTGGCTTCCCTAGGGACATGGTTGATTTGTACCTCTATGATCCAGATTAGGATGCCTTGGATGCTATGGATATATTGATTTAAATACCATGCCTCCATTGCACCTTTTTTTATGCCGTTAATGACAAGCAGAGAGTCACCTTCTAATATCAATTTCTGAACTCTGAGAGTGTTTGCCAAGTGGGAAGCTCCGAGTGCAGCTTGACATTCTGTTGCGTTGTTAGTCCCATCAAGCAAGCGACAAGCACCCAAGGCAACTATATCACCATTTTCTGACCATGCAACATAGCCAGTGCCTGAGGGGCTTGGATTACCTTTTGAGGCGTCGTCAAAATTGATTTTGATCTAGCTCAATGGTGGAGGGATCCACTAAATTTGTGGGTGGTCGCCCATGGTAGGTTGAACCCTACAAAGCCCATGAATGGGCCTAAATTTGATGAGCGACCAATCTTTTTGGATCTCGAGATCCTTATTATCAAAGGGAGTTTTGGATGTATTCACATGAGCTGATGCATTGGACACTAATTTTGAGACATCTTTTTCCAATCTGGATAGGAACCTTCTTGTATCTTCCTTCTCCTTGTAAAAAATCCACCTATTTCTCTCCTTCCATATAGACCATAGAGTAGTAGACGACACTGTTAGAGTTGTCATATTATAGCTAATAATTAATCTATTCAATTATTAGTCTATTATACTCTACGCTTAAGTTAAACTTAGGCATCTTCTTATTCTTTAGGGTTTTCACCTTTAGGGTTTCGTGATTCCTTTTATAAGGATTCACCTCTTTGTTTTTGATAAGGATTTTTTCACATCTCATTGTAACATCTTGAAACATATTGTTAATATATTTTTTTCTTGTGCATATGATGTCTCCTATATTTTGGCCTCCATAGATTCTTCCTATCTTCTGTTCTTTACTTCTTCCATGTGACAGGGTTATGCATGTAAGTGTTCTTGGGAGAATAGGGTTTTCCTATTCTAACATGGTATTAGAGCCATCTTGCTGCTTGTTGTTTGTATTTTGTTGAAGAGTTTCAGAAGCTGGAGGTTTTTCTAGTTTTTCAGAAGCTTTTTAAGTGGATTTAGGGGGGACCTTTGTTTCTGGTCATTTTGGGCTCAAACAGACTTCACCGTTGCGCTTAGAGTGCCCAAAAACCCTAGAATCCATATAAATCTTGTCCATTTTGGACAACTTGCCTTTAAGGCAAAAAAAAATTTGTTTCCAGTGTTGTACGGGCATGAAAACCGAGAAAAAAATAAAAAAAAACTTTTTTAAAGGTTTTTTATGTGTTTAATAACACAGTATGTGCAAATTAATAGGGCGCCACTAACGTCGATCGGTGCCCGGCCCCTCATCCTGCGGGCTCCGTCGCCACCGACCGCCCTCCTCCGGTGCCCTCAGCCCACTCTGTGGCCCCCACCGCTCTGCCGCTCCGCTTCGCCCGCCGAGTGTTTAAGCCCCGCAGGCTCCTTTTGTTGGCTGACAGTCCTATCAGTGACCGGGAGCTAGGCTCCAGCCCCCTGCATGTGCCATGCGCCTAGGGGCTTCTTTTTTTCAGGCCTAGGGGCTTAAAACCTAATTTTGTGGTGTTTTTTGACCCTCCCGCACTATTTTCGCTCTATCTAGAGCATACGGGGGTATTTTTCTGACTTCTTTATATTGTCGGAAAGCTCTTTTCAAGAAATTTCTAATGATGGAGGTTGGGGTTTTGGAATCTACCATTTTGATAGTGTTTTTTGCTGTCAAAGTCTGATGTCTGCCTTTTGCCTTCTAGGAGCCATATCTTGCTCATCCGGACTCTGTTTTGTGGCAAACCAGATATCACCGGAAAGCTGGTTCAGTGAGATTTTCAGTTGTAGGGGTCTTTTTTCTAGATTTTTCTCTAGGTTCTCTCTCCTTTGAGTTTTTCTCTTTCACACTCTGGCAGATTACTTAGGTTCTACAGGTCCTAGGATCTCTTCTTCTAATCTTCTGGCTCACTCTTCTTTCTAACTTCTGAGCATTGTATGCTTATCTTCTGTAGCATTCTCTTTTTTGTAAACACACTGAGATAAAGTGCCTATTTTTGCATATCTGGGATTTCAAGCACCTTGTGTTTGTTTGTACTTGCACTTAGTTATAAAGTGCCATGGGGGGTTATGATGTTTTGAATTTTGTGCTCATCCACCTTTGTCAAGTGAGCGTACCTTCCACGACATTAGCCCATGTTGTGTGTTAGTGACACTGCCCTTTATCTTATGCTTGTACTTCTGTTGCACTGTTGGTGTTCCTAATTCTTCTTTCTNTTAGTTATAAAGTGCCATGGGGGGTTATGATGTTTTGAATTTTGTGCTCATCCACCTTTGTCAAGTGAGCGTACGTTCCACGACATTAGCCCATGTTGTGTGTTAGTGACACTGCCCTTTATCTTATGCTTGTACTTCTGTTGCACTGTTGGTGTTCCTAATTCTTCTTTCTACAGATGTTTCTGGCATTGCATTTCAGTGTTCCTGTCACCTATCCCTGTTCAACATTATGGGGGGGTTCACCTGTTGGCTCTATTGCTTCCTTGGTTCGGTTGAGTGATCTACGTATTTTGTTTTTGTTCCTATGTACTAGGTGGATGCAGTGGCTAGGCACCTATGCATTCCAGTGAGATGGATCATCTACTATATAGACACTTGTTCATTCCTACTTTTGGAGGTCACCTCTTTGATTGATCAACTCTTCAGACTTTGTCTTCTCTACCTGGTCATGCACTATTTCAGTGGAGGTTCCAGCAGTCCCTTCTGACAGTGTTTACAGCTTCATGCTTCAGAGATGCTTCTTGCTATTTCTTGTTCCTTTCTTTGGAACTTTCCCTAGATTGGAGGCTTAGTTTCCTTCATCTAGTTTATTTCTTGTACTTGGGTACCTGATCAGGCCTAGTTGTCGGGACCCATAGTTCCTTTCATGTATCTTTTAGTCTTTAGTTGTTTAGCTTCTCCCTAAGTTATACTTAAGGGGGGGTGTTAGAGTTGTCATATTATAGCTAATAATTAATCTATTTAATTATTAGTCTATTATACTCTACACTTAAGTTAAACTTAGGCATCTTCTTATTCTTTAGGGTTTTCACCTTTAGGGTTTTGTGATTCCTTTTATAAGGATTCACCTCTTTGTTTTTGATAAGGAGTTTTTCACATCTCATTGTAACATCTTGAAACATATTGTTAATATATTGTTTTCTTGTGCATATGATGTCTCCTATATTTTGGCCTCCATAGATTCTTCCTGTCTTCTGTTCTTTACTTCTTCCATGTGACAGGGTTATGCATGCAGGTGTTCTTGGGAGAATAGGGTTTTCCTATTCTAACAGGCACTACTGACTAGATAGAGACAAAGGTGGATTTTGACTTCAGATGTTGCCAAGATTCAAGCCATTCCTGAAGTTTTGCTGGCATGGGAGTTTGCCATCCTAATTTTGTCAAAACAAATTTCCATGCTGTCTGTGCAAAGTCGCAGTTCATAAACATGTGATCGATGGTTTCCTCTGCCTTCCCACAGAGGACATATTTGAAAGGTCCCGAGAAGCCAAGTCACATTAGCTTTTCCCCTGTTAGAATCTTTGTATTATCGGCCAGCCACGTAAACACGCCGGCTTTAGGGAGAACATGCTTATGCCACCAAACTTTTGCCTCCCAATCTACTAACTGGAATTTATCCTCAAGAAGTGTGTATCCAATTTTTACTGAGTATTTTCCATTTTTAGACCCGCACCATTGTAGGGTATCTTTTTCAGTGGTGGACATAATAGGTCTTGTTCTAAAGATTTCATTTAGATGTTCTGCATCGTGAAGCTGCAGTCCTAGAGTTTCAGCATTTTTCCATTTGACTGGGGCACCTTCCACAACTTCCTATTGTTCAAAAAAGTCAGCTACCTTAAGCCCCCAATTTCGAGACATTGCATTAATGATTCTCTGGGGTATTTCTGTATCTTGCAATGCTTTGTGACCATTCCACGAGTCAATCTAGAATTTTGTTTATTTACCTTCCCCCACTAACCATGTCAGATGATTTATGATTAGATGTATGCAACTAAGAAGGAAGTTCCATAGCGCGCGGAGCCTTTGGGTGGATTTGCAATTGTGAGAATTCTATCTCTATCCTGATTATCAAGGTATTTTGCTTGCAAAAATTTAACCCATCTTTGATCTGGGGCACTGAACATCTCCCAAATCAATTTAGCTCCCATAGCTTCATTGAGCAACTTCCAGTTTCTCATTCCAACGCCGCCATTGCCCTTAGGAGCACATAGATTATCCCAAGCTGTTAAGGGGATTTTATCATGATCGTGGGCCACGTTCTAGAGGAACTTTCTCATCTATTGTTGGATAGTTTTAATTACTTTTGAGGGGATTTTAAAACAAGCCATAGAAAATATTAGCATTGCATATATAACTATTTTCAACATTAAGACTCTTCCTGCCATTGTAAGCCACTTACATTTCAATCCCTCACGTTTCATGATACATCCATCAATTAGATTTTTCCAATGGGTGAATCTGGAAGATCCAGAAAAGAGAGGGGTACCGAGAAACTTACCTAGCAGTTTACCAATGCGAACTCCAAATAGATGAGCAATAGCATTTTGTGTACCATTCTCCGTATTGAAGAAAAAAATCTCTGATTTTTCCTGGTTTACACTTTGTCCCGATACAAAACTGTAGGCTGTGAGAACATTTTTCATCACCGAAGCTTCTTGCATGGAGGCTTGCCCGAAGAGACAAGTATCGCCTGCAAATTGGGAGTGTGAAGTGGGGGCCAACCCTTGAGAAATCTCAATACCTTTCCAAGTACCAGCCTCTGTCTTACCAGTGATAGAACGACCCAAAACCTCTACCAGAAGGATGAATAAGAAAGGGGAAATGGGGTCTCCTTGCCTCAATCCTCTTGAAGTAAAAAAAAACCCCTGGGGGCTTCCATTAATCAGGATTGAGGCCCTATATTATGAAATCATGTTGGAGATCCATGCAACCCAACTAGGTGAAAAGCCAAATTTAAGAAGAACTTTGCTAAGAAACCCTCTGTCAACTCGGTCGCAAGCTTTTCTGATTCTAATTTGACCATCATCCGCTACTGTTTACATAATTTTGTAGAGTGAATAGCCTCGTGTGCTACAATTATGCCATCTACTATGCTTTTGTTCAGAGTGAAATTGCTTTGCTCTTGAGAGATTAATTTGTCCAAAACCAATTTGAGTTTGTTCGCTGCTACTTTAGAAATAATTTTGTATATAGTATTGAATAGTGAGATTGGATAAAATTCATCAAAAGCTCTCATTTTATCTTTTTTTGGAATCAGAGTAAATAAAGTATTATTGAAATCCTTCAACATGATTTGGCGTTTGCTCAATTCTTCTACCACTAGTAAAAGTTCGTCCTGCAGTGTAGACCAGAATTGTTGATAGAAGAAGGCTTGAAAGTCATCCAGGCCTGGGGCCTTATCACTCCCAAGATTGAAGACAACCACCTTTAATTCTGAACATGTGACATGTTTCATGAGCCTCACATTATCCTCCCTTGTTATTTTAGGCTCGATGACTTCAAGCAGGCCCGTTTGAGCTTCATCATTGGACTGATTTTCATTACTCCAAAGGCTAGAGTAAAAAGCTACAACAATCCTGTTGATTTCCTTGTCATCTATTATTATAGATCTATCCAAAGCTTTAATTGAAATAATTCTATTAATACTCCTTTTAGCTTTTGTGGAGCTGTGAAAGAATTTAGTGTTGCGGTCCCCTGCGAGAAGCCAATTTTCTCTTGACTTCTGCCGCCAATGGATTTCTTCTCATTGAAAACTTTCATTGTATCTACTCAATAGGTCTTTTTCTGTCAAAAAGTTTGTCTATCCATACCATCAGCCAACACTTTATTGTTTAGTGCACTAAGTTTGCCTTCTAAAGTTGTTTTCTCCGCAAAGATATTTCCAAAATGAACTATGTTCCATACTTTTAAATTATTTTTAATGTGTTGGAGTTTCTTGAAGAATTTGAAACCTAAGAATCCTTTCACTTCAGGCGCTTCATCCCACCATCTAATCACCATTTCCAGAATGCCTAGTTCTCGAAACCACATTTTTTCCATTTTGAAAGGACATCATACAGGGATTCCATCCTTCTGAATGATTAATGACACCAGAAAGTGTTCTGACCCTGAGAGTGCAAGAACTTCCACTTCAAGGATCAGAGGTACTTCTTGCCAGTTGCCTGCAAGAAAGAAATGATCTAGCTTTTCTGCAATATTGGAGAACCCCTGTCTTATATTTGTCCATGTATAAGTCCCTCCTTTAGCTTCTATTTCTAGGAGCCTGTTGCCGGTAACAAAACTCTGAAAATCTTCCTAATGTCTACTAGGGCCTCCCCGACCCCCCCTTTTGTCTAGAGGACTAAGTGTGGCATTGAAATCTCCAGCCAAGATAATCGAGGCTTGTTAATTTGTGTGGATAAAATCAGATATTTCACCCCACACTCGCCTTTTATCCTCAGTTTTAACAGGGCCATATACATTAATAAGATATCTAGTAAAATTTAAAGTCAACGAGCTTACTTTTTCTGCTTGCCATGATGAAGTTTGGGAGACAGCTGAAAGATTCACCGTCCTTGGATTCTATAGAATTCCCAGTCCTCCTAAAGCCCCTTCAGTGTCCACAAAGAAGCCAGACCATTTCAGTCGCACTCCAAAGGTTCAAGTCGTTGCTTCCCTTTCTTGTTTAGTCTCCTGAATACAGACTATATCTGGATGCATTTGATCAAAACCCCTCTTGATCATCCACCTTTTGTCAGGGGCATTGCAGCCCCTGACGTTCCACGTTAGGATTTTCATTGTTGTTTAGGAGAGAATAAATCTCTCTTGGATCTAAGCTTTGATTGGCCCTTCATGTTGCCAACGTCTTCTAGTAGTTTCTGAATTGATTTCCTGCCTCTGGTCTGATGACCTCCCATTTTGGCTTTGCCAAATTGCACTTTAGATTGGAAGATCAATCATTGTTCAGCAATACCTAGCTCCTCCTGAAGCCCAAATTCATCATCCATGTTGTCTAGATCTGCTTCCTCTTTTGAAAAGAACCCCACATCAGATTTTGTCGGGGACATTAGAATGGCTTGGAGGGAAACTTTAGTGGAATCCAGAAAGCCAATGGGTGCTACAATGTTGACTCCCTTGTAAACTAACAATCTTTGTGTTCTTTCAATGTCTCCCATTGTTTGAGATTCCAATGAGTAGTTTGTGGAGGCATTCCCGAGTACTTTTTGGTTAATTTTTGTTGGCTTGTTGGAAGGAACCTCTGTTACTCCCGTTAGATCCTCCATCTCCTAAGAGAGATTTGGGGCTTCTTGATCTCCTTCAAATGCAGAACCCACGGGGGCTCCCATCTTAGTAGATAGAGTGGTTGGCGGATCACCGGGGGTTTCTTTTGACTGAGTTGTTTTGCCCAAATCTATCCATTGGGCTGGTGGGATAACATCTTTGGTAGAGAATATGTTGGCTAATTTTTCCTCCAGACTTCTTTCAGAAACATTTTTCCCTTTTTGGAGTTTTTGGCATTTTTGATCCTTGTGCCCCCATTCCTTACAAGATTTGCATTTCTCCAAGACTTCTTCAACCTGTATTTCTTGACACCNGGGCTGGTGGGATAACATCTTTGGTAGAGAATATGTTGGCTAATTTTTCCTCCAGACTTCTTTCAGAAACATTTTTCCCTTTTTGGAGTTTTTGGCATTTTTGCTCCTTGTGCCCCCATTCCTTACAAGATTTGCATTTCTCCAAGACTTCTTCAACCTGTATTTCTTGACACCAATACCCTTTAGTGGTCCTGACCTCAACATATTTGGGAAGTAATGGGCGAGGCTTCCACACAATGCATATTTTGGCGTACATACAATGATCCTCCGTCGAAATAGCCTCGTCAGCTTTCAAGAAAGTGCCTAGTTTGTTGCCGATGATTTCCAATGTTCAAGCATTCCAGTATTCAAAGGGAAGATTCTATAGTCTGATCCAGATGGGTATTTCCTCAATTGAGGAATGCTTGGGATTGAAATTGGGGATTCAGTCTTTAATATACACGCCAATACCATTCATCATAAAAGGGCCATTAAAGTTTATTACCATTTTTTCTGTCACAAAGCTGGCGATGATTAAGAAGAAACCATTTGGCAGAGTTTTGATACCAAAATGTTTCCCCCATTCCTCATCCACCCATGCCCTCAGTTTGGGGTAAGCCGTCCATCCTCCACCCCATTTCAAAAAGAATCCCCTTTCTCGTAGCATTTGGACTGAAGCCTTCCAACTTTCGGTTTCAATCTTGATGTTCACCGACCGATTATTATTTGTAGTTGGTACTTCTTGGGTGATTGACTTGTCTTGTTGTGCTGGCCGCGGGACCCATGCTTGTCTTCTAACACCTTCGGGCTTTCTGGGTAGTTCTTGGACTCCCAAAAAAATCTTTGGGAAACCCCAACGATTCTGACCTGCAGAGGGTGGATTGGCAGTGCGGTCTCCAAACGTCGTATGACAGGCCTTACCGGTATGCTACTGGTTTGAAAAGGTATTCGGGCGTTTAAACCTACGTGCAGGAAGATGTCCTTGGCTACCATGACTTCTGTCAAAACCTTGATCATCAAACCGAAAATGCCTGTGCTGCTCCATTTTTTTTTCAAATTTAGATATTACATGCTAGGTAATGGAATCAATCTAGTTGCTTATCTCTTGCATTTTCATTCTTAGATTTACTATTTGCATTTGCATCCATCATTTGTAAGATTTGGGGCAAGTTCCACATACTTGTGCTTAAATCTTCATCGTTGCATTCATCATAGTGGGATTCTATTGCACTGTGTTGGAGAGCACACCCACAAAAAAAACTCTAAGAGCAAATCAAACAAGTCATGGTTGCACTTATTTTAGCTCATCGGAGGTTGTAGTAAAAATTTAGTTGTATTTCAAGTTCTTTGCATGCTTTGATTTTTTTAATTTATTGTCTTTGCATGTTTTGACTTGTTGCGCAACTGCAGGAATTTTCATTGCATACATTTTAGCACGCCCGGTGGGACCCATGTCCTAGTTTTTGTAATTTTGCAGGTTTTTTAGACAGACTGACAAATAGGCGGCTTCGCTTCTACATAGGTGGCTCCGCACACATGCGGCTTCACTCATACATAGACAGCTCCAACAGAAAGGGAGTTTCCTTTTTTAGTCTAGCATTCTAAGTTGTTTAACCTGTGTTTTTAGTCATTTTAGGGTTAATTCCTTAGTTTATTTTGTCATTAGGAACATTTTTGTGTATTTTCAAGCATATTAGGTTTTTAATCTTACAATTTCTAGTTGTTATTTTTCTTTCTATCTTAGATAGGTGTCTCTGCTTGTACATAGGTGGCTCTGACAGAAAGACTTCATCTTGCAATTGCATCACAATTTAGGGTTTTATCTACATTTTTTAGGAATCTTTAGGTATACTTGCATTCTTTCTTTTCATAATAGATGACATTTTATAAGTCTTAGCTCTTTTAGGTCTTAGTTTTTTTTACAAAGATTACTGTCTTTTTTGCATTCTATTCCAGACAAGCGTCTTTGCACACAGGCGTCTTTTCCTGCAGATAGGTGACTCTGCTTAATTTAGTTTATTTTCTTTGTATTTTTCATTCTAAGCTTTGCTAATCTGGTTTTCTTGTAGGGTTTTATTGTTTTTTGCCTTCTAACAATGGTTTTGCAGANTTTTTTTACAAAGATTACTGTCTTTTTTGCATTCTATTCCAGACAAGCGGCTCTGCCTATAGACAAGCGTCTTTGCACACAGGCGTCTTTTCCTGCAGATAGGTGACTCTGCTTAATTTAGTTTATTTTCTTTGCATTTTTCATTCTAAGCTTTGCTAATCTGGTTTTCTTGTAGGGTTTTATTGTTTTTTGCCTTCTAACAATGGTTTTGCAGAATGTTTGACCAAGATCAAAGTATTTTTAAACTACGAAACCATTTGTTTTGTAGGACACTTGTAGAAAGCTTAAACATTGAGACTACTAATCAATTAGTTTTTTAGGTTGCCTTGGAGATACAAATAAACTTTGTGGTTTTGATTTATCTCATATAGTTTAATTAGGGGGCTTGTGTGTTTGTGTAAAATGGTGGTAGGGATATGCTCTCACCCTTCTTAGGGTGATAAAAATACCAAACCCATGGAATTCCCCTAGTTAGAAGAAGCCCAAGGAAGTAATCAAGTGTCTTATGTGTTTGTAGGACCATAAGTAGTAGGGACATGCTCTCACCCTTTTAGGGTGATCAAAATACCAAACTTACTTGTGAGCCCTTTTCTGCTTTCATTAGGATTTTGGAAACCCTTTTAGAGTGGCTACCTCCCGAGAGCTTTAGCATAGCCGGTGAAAGTGATTTCCCAAGTGGGGAACAAGGCGAACCTATCCTCTTCCAACCCACTATAATCAAATTCTCTTGAGACCAATCTCTCAAGGGATGTAGATATTCTTGAGAATTCATTCTCATGCTTGATATTGTAGGGATGCAAGACCTAAGTCCTATGTGTAGGACTACATTATCAGGTGCTCATAGGGATATATGCCTCAATCCTGATTGTGGGACTATGGGAGGTAGTTATGAACAGAAGTTTCACTAGACACTTTTAGATAGAGGCCTACCCGGTTCACCTTTGAAAGTATCATAATCTTTGTGAAATGATCAATCCAAGTGGATCACCTGAAGATTTTACACTCACCATATGTATTCCCAAGGGAATTCTAAAGAATGAGTGTGGCATGAGGGAGCCTATGTGATTCGAGCATTGAGCCTCTTTTCAAAACCCACAACATGCATAGTCTTGGAAAAATTGAACATCACTTTGTGTGAGGCGAAGGAATATCAAGTGTGGGTAAATATTTTGATACTAAGCCATTCCTTAGGTAGCTTGTGTTTGAAGTGTCTTCGATTGTGTTGAGACCAGTGGAAATATTGGGCTTGAAAAGAGCTATCAAAACATACACATTACGTTACAATTTCCCTATCATTTCAGACTTCACAAGTGTTGGTATCCACAAGGTTGCTTTGTCCCTTGTTGGATTGGTTGAAGACAATTGCTTGGTCACATCATGTTTGAATTTGATGTGTTCTTGAATCATTCTTTCCCACAGGTAATTTGACTGCAACATCCTTCAACATCATTAGGAAAACCAAGCCAAGTCAGTTTCTCAAGATTTCAAATTCAAAACATCAACTTTCTATCCAAATTCCTACATGGTTGGATCTTCTTGTAGATGATCAGCTCTGCACATTGGCATCTCCGCTTGTGGATAGTTGTCTCCGCCTGAAATCAGTTAATTTTGAGGTTTTCCAAAAAATTTCTAACTCCACTCTCGTATAGGTTCTCAAAGTGTTTTTCCTGAATCGATCAATTGCTTGTTCAACCACCATTTTCTTTCATTCTTCTAGTCTCTCATCCTTTCACTTTATTTTCCTGATCTTGGTAATTTAGAGCACCATCATCTACATTAGACTTTATCAATCCATACCAATCCGTATCTTTCATACCTTCATCAAATTTACATCTCAAATCTAATGTAGAAAGATTTATCAAAGTGTTAGAAGGATCCCTATCATTAGCAAAAAAATTAATCTTGCCACTTGAGAACATCGGTCCGTCTTGAGTGGTCAATCCAATCCTATCTTACTCAAGATCATAAGTATATCTTTGAGTAGGAAAAATCATCAATATTAATCCTTATTATTTGCACCTCATGGGATCCTATTTCAGTAAGGTTTGTCTTAAACCTTCATCATAAATCCTTATCAATCCAATCTTGAGACTTTGTCTCTTTATCCAATCAATCAATCACATATGCAATCAATTAATCCTTTTATCAATAAATCATAATTGATCATAAGTCCAAATTTCTCCTAGTTTCTTCATCAAATCAAGCCAATCAATCCAAATCTTGATCATAATAAAATTGAATCTAATCATCATCAAACCAAAGCAACCTTTGAGGCCCTTCCCTCACATCAAAAATCTAAAAAAATTATTCCTAGTCCAAGATCATTTCCTCATCACTTACTTCTTTCCAAATATCTCTCATTTTTCTTCCAAATTCATCCATCACCTTCAATCCTCGTCTTCATCCACCTCATATTCTAAGTCAATTTTAAATCTTCTCATTCAATCATCATGAATATGGATTGGTTTCATGAAATGGATTCAGACTTGTCAAACCCCAATCGTCCAACCATACCTCAAATTCAACCAACCTATCAAACACTCTCGTCAACCTCATATCTTCCTTAAAACTATTCACCTCCTAACTATCCATATTTTCTTCCTCAACACCTCACATCCAATCCTACTTTTCTCCCCATTTCTTATCTGTATTCCACCTTTGAAAAGGGAAATCCATCTCACTATCCCCCTTCTACATATGATCACCTTGCCCAAGAGATCCAAGAACTTCAAAACATTGTCCTCCATCTAATCCTATACCTCCATACAATCCTAGTCCTCCTAAGTATCTATCATTTCCTATGAACTTCTTTGATTGGGTTGATCAAATAACATAAAAGCATACATATCCAACTCCAAACAAAGTTTTTAAATCCCCATGTCCATCTCCATTGCATGAAGACATATCCCTATCTCCTAAGCCTCCTAAATCCTCAGTTCCCACAAACTTCTTTAGTGATTGGATCCATGAAATAGAAAAAAAATCATCGATCCTCAAATCCAAGCGAAGTCATCCAATCTCTTTAAGTAATTAACCCTTCTCCCAAGCAAAGTTAATCATCTCCCTTGAACGGAAATATATCCCCATATCCTAAGCCCCATGCTTCTTCCATCCCTCCCTCTACCCCAATAAGGTGTCTTCCACTTCTCCATTCTATCAAATATGAATCTTCCACTCCATCCATGAAACCATCCCCACAAGCCACAAAACATCAAGATCCCATTCCAAAGCATGCAAACATGGATTCCTCTCCTCCTCTAGATCTAATAATTCCCCCATCTAATGACCCATCTCCATCCTTTGACACTTTTCCAGATGAAGATCCCAACCTTCCATATCAAGATCCTATTGCCTTTCTTAATCCAACTTAAGACCCTATTCCTAATCATGAGAAAGACCTCTCTTACACTTTTTACTTAGAAGACTCCGGCCTTCCATCCCAAGGTTCCCCTTGTGATCCCAACCCTAATCAAGATCAATACATCCCTTTTACCTTTCCATTTGAAGATTCAAGCCTTCCATATGAAGATCCTACCACATCTAATGATCCCACTCTACCCAATGATCCCTTTCGTGTCCTATCCAATAATCCCTCTCCATGCCAAGATCAAGTAACTTCATCTCACAAGTCTATTTACATTCATGATACCCTTCCATCCAAATATTCCATCATCCCTTCCAATTCACAGCATAATCCTCCCTTAAGTCAAGATCAAAGTCCCCTTTTGCTTTCATGTCACCCTAATCCATCTCAAGATCCTATTATCTCTCCTAATCCTCCTCATGATCCTAATCCTCCACAAGATTCCATCACATCTATTCAGTCCATCCATGAACCTCATACATATAAGTTTGGTTCCTCCACCTTCATCTCTCTTGGCTTCCTCCAAACACTTATTGTTCCTTCCACCTCCCTTCCTCATTCGCTTGGACTCGCATCATGTTTTAAAAATAAAAGGTATCCCATTGGAAATATAATTTGTGAAAAAATGAATTATCAAGGCAAAGGTTTTTGCCTTCATGAGAAAGGAATATTGGAGCCTATATAAATCAATAAATATCTAGGTTCATATGGCCTTGGATACAAATAACATGCTTAAGATGTTGGTATACCTTCCATCCCTTCTAAGTTCAAAATCCATGCATCTAAACTCAAATGTTTGTGTCCCCTATCCTCTAAATCTATTTTGGTCCTTTATGTTCCAAACACCATCCCTTCCTCATCCTCATCCATTTTGTGTCCTTATGTTCCAAAATCAAACCCTTCATCCCTTTCATCATTTTTGGGTCCCTACATACCTCCTATCCCCAAGAAAGATCAACAAAGGCACACATCCTTGAATTTCATCCAACATCCACCCTTCATTATCCCATCCATAAACCCTCCACATCATCTATCATCATGCACCCCTACCTTGGCTAATGGAAGCAAATTGGATTCCAAAGCTAAAGTGCATAAAGCCAAAAATCCACAAAAATCAAAGGATCAACATGTCCCATCTAAAAGATATGATCAAGAAAAGAAAAATGAGATCCAAAAGAAGAAAATTTCAAAAGGTAACAAAGGCCCAAAAATAAATTCATGTGGATTCCAGAGCTACTTATTGAAGCAATTAATATCAAAGAAAAATAAAATTTGGCATCCAAACTTGCTAACCCAAAAGCTTCATCCACTCGTAAGTCCTCAAATCCTCCATTTTCCAAATCCATTTTGGGTCCTTACCTCCCAAAATCCACCTTTTCTCCTCTATATCCTTCACAATCTCCTCCTTCTCTACTCCACCACCTTTCAAGGTGTGTTCCAATGATGATCTTTCCAACTCCTTCCTCCATTTATTCGCCAGTCTGCCAACCTTTCATCCATTATCCACCAATCCTTCCCCATCAAGGAAGTTAGAAACGTCAAACAGGCCTTGGACTCTTACTCTCTTGCTATAGGGAAGCTTATCAACTGGGAGAAAAGTTCCTTGTTTTTTGTTAATACTCCCCCTTGTAGACAACATAAAACGGAGACCATTATGGGGTGTAGGATCTTTCCCTTTCCCTTATGTCTATCTAGGCCTCTGTTTGGGTTTGAAACCTCCAGATTCCTTCTATAATGGCATCATTGACATATTCAATCAAAAAATTGTTGGCTAGAAAGGATCTATTCTTAGCCAAGCTGGGAAAGTCCCGCTCCTTAAATCTTCCCTCCAAAACCTTCCTGTATATGCTCTAAGTCTATTTCATATCCCCTCCAAATTTGCTGACTCAATCGAGAAATCGTAGAAAAGATTCTTGTGGTCAATAACTGAGGATAAGAATCGGCTTCATCTTGTGGCTTGGGAGAAGATTTTTAGACCTCTAAAGTATGGGGTTTTAGGCATCAAAAAAATCAAAGAGGTTAATCAAGCATTGTTGGATAAACATATATGGATAATATTTGATGAAGAAAAAGAATGGAACAAAATTCTTAAATCTAAATATCTATGTCACCCCAAGTTTAGGTGATTTTTTCTCCTCACCTATCAATGTGCATGGTTCTTTATTTGGAATAGCATTCTGAAAGCTAAAGCCCTTGCTACAAAAGGTGCTAGGTGGAGGGTTGGAAATGGTATGAATATCAAGTTTTGGGAGGACCCCTGGATCAAAGAGAAACCTCTCGTCCAGTATGTTGAACTTGCTCAACATGCTCAAAAATGTATAAGAAGGCTTGGTAGACAGGTTTATGATTATTGGAGGGAAAATAAATGGGTTTGACTCTGAAATAGCCCCTGTGCTAAGAGCTATTGATCATGATCTGGCTCCTTGGGGGGTTAAAGAGCATTCTCAAGACCAGCTTATCTAGTCCCCTAACCCGAGCGAAAGATTCTCGGTGTTCTCATTTTATTCCCTCACTTCCAATCAGGAGTTTTCACCCTTTTGGGCTAAGGTTTGGATTCCTTATCTCATCCCTAAGATTAACATTGTTTACTGGTTGTTTGTCTAGGATAAGGTGCTCTCTACTGAGAATCTTGCTAAGAGAGGTTGGATGCTTCCTAATAGATGCTACTTATGTATACAAGAGGCTGAAACCACTACCCTCTTGCTCTTTCATTGCTTGTTCTCTAGAGAGGTTTGGTAAATTGTGATGTAGAATTGGAACATCAATTGGGTTCCCCCAAATTCCATCATTGATTTTGCTTCCTGATGGTACTATCCTTTCTCTCACAAGTTTGGGAAGTTGTTATGGAACCTATTGACCCCTCATGTTATCTGGTGGGTTCTAAAATCATCATAAATAATGTTGAAAATATTCATTTGGCTTGTGATTAGAAACCTACTATGATGGAAGGTATTAAAGACAAGAGTTTCCTAATAAACTGGATTTTTTCTTCAATATTTGAACCTGGTAATAACAAACATGATGGAGTGGTGTGGTGCTCCCCCCCAGCCGAATAGCATAAGGCTAACTTCGATGGGGCGGCAAAAGGGAACCCAGGAAAGGTGGGTTGTGGTGGCATTGTTTGAAACTCTCATGGCAACTATGTTGCTATCGTGGCTCTCCCCATTGGCATCCAGACTAGTCGCATGGCCAAAGCAATGGCCACTCTTCAGGTCTATAAGATTGCAAAGTACCAGAATTGTACTAAACTATGGCTTGAAGGTGACTCAATGAATATCATTAACTACATTAAAGACAATCACAAACCTTCATGGAATATAATTCACATCATAGTTTAGATTAAAATGCTCTTAAGTAGTTTTGAGGCCACCTACGTACCCACGCTTTAGGGAAACAAACATTGTGGCTGACAGCTTGGCCAATTTGGGAGTACAAAGTGATGACGTCAGCTCCTGGCAAGGTGAACAAGGAATAAATTATGAGGTTCTAAGCCTTATAAAGTATGTTCAAATCCATCAAAATCAAGGTGTAATTAGTATTTATGATGATAAGGAAAGGTAAGTTGTTAAAAAGCTATACGGAGGTGTCTAGTATGCATGAAGGGCAGGAAAATAATTATTCGAAGTGTGAGATTTGCAAAGCGCGGGGTTGTTTTAAGCCCATTAAAAGCATCATTTTCATTATTCTCTCCATGTTTTGCATTTTGTTATGTGTCTCTGATAGATAAATTATCATGGTGAATAATCCTTGTGTTTCGTTCCTTGTGACCATGGGAGGCAAGCTCAAACGTGAAGAACCTAGTGTCTGTAAGTGGAAGAAAGAGGAAAAGGTTTGGAGTATTCTCAAAGAGGGTGGAGTCACGTCTTACATGGAGAGGCTACATAGTTACGATAAATATATCTCTAGGGAATTTGTTGAAAGCTGGGATAATGGCAAGGTAACTTTGTGTGGTAAGACCTTCACTATTAGTGAGAAGTTAATTTTAGAGATTACTGGTATGAATATGTCTATTTTGAAGTACTATAGAGGTCATGTCATGGCCCAGAATACGGTCCATTTATACCCTAAAACCCTTGAGGAAAAATCCTTTTTAGTGAAGAAGAGCAGTGATTTTTATCTGTGAAGTCATATGAAGATGCTCTGGGGGAAATTGGTTAAGGCTTTCATGCAATACTTTACTTTAGAAGGCTACTACACTAGAGTGTATAAATTCCATTTTATGGTGATTAACCATTTTAGGTATAAGAGGAAGATTTCTTTTCCTTTTTCGTTGCTGGAGTCTTTAGGCACGAACATCATGGAAAATAGGAAAAGCCCGTAGAAGCCAATTTTACATGATGGGTTAATTCTACTCATCTATGAGTATGCTAAGTTTAAGTTGCAGGCTCCTACCTCGACGTTTGAGAAGGGAAAAGATAAGAAGGGTAAAAGACCTCTCACGGTTGAGAATAACCCTACCAAGAAGAAACACAAGGTGTCTAAAACTGAGAAGGTTGAGGTGGAAAAATTCCTCACTAAGGAGGTTAGTATGGACACTGAGGATGATACAGAGGTGCGGGAGGAAGATAAAGATTTGAGTGTCTCCTTGCGCCAAGAAGAAGCAGACTAGGGCTCTAAGGATGATGTTGGTGAGTACACTTTGGACATGGAGAGTGACAATGCCGATAGTGACAAGCTTGAGGAAATGGATACCGAGGACCCAAATGAAAATTATGTGCCAGAGTAGGAAGGTAGCAAGGAGGTTACTGAGGAAAACAAAGGCCTTGTTAACCCATGCCCTAATGTGCCAGAGGTAGTTGTTATACCTAGTACTGTTGTGATCTCGACCATTATGACTCAGCCCATTCTTGAGTAAAGAAACAAGTTACTAAACGTCCCCATCTCCACTATTTTAGTGGATTGTGAGGACTCCATGATAAAGGATGATACTATGTCTAGGGTTAACTCTAAGAAGGAAGATGAAAAAAGAAAAGAGATTAAGGATCAGATGGGTGATGAGAAGGAGGAGCCTATGAAAAGCTAGGAGGAGACACATGAGAAGAGAAAAGCGGTGAGTGGGTTTAAGCATACTACTAAAGACCGTGTTGATACAGATATGCAGATGAGCAATTAGCTCTTTGAAGAAATCAAAGATATCAACATCAAACAGTGTGTTCTAGAGGATAGAATTGATAAAATCGCCCTGCTGATGACCAAGCCTAAGGATACTGCCAAGGATGGCACTGAAGACAATGTTGGAGGAGAAGACAAGGGGCTAATGGAGAAATCGGAGCTCAAAATCAATGTTGTGGTCAATTTTTGCCTGCAGACTACTTCAAACCACATTCAACGTATCGAGGACACTCTCAGCAAGATTATGAAGCAGAATTATGAAGGAACGAAGGTAACAACTGATAACTTGCACTCTCTCCTGTCTGTGTTGGAAGGCAATTCCAGTCTAATTAATGTTAAAGACGATGATGACAAACGCACCAACTCTGTTGGTCCTAGATCTAGGACTAGAGAAAGCATTAAAAATAAAAAGGTGGTTACCTCAAAGAAAATTGAGACCCTCAGGGATTCCATCTAGCAATATGAATTGTTGAAGGAGGACACCGCAGATTTTATGAAAAATATGTCTTAGCTGTGATGGTCCTTTTTTTTGTTGGTGCTGGGGGTGTTGTAATGTCTTTATCTGTATCCCCCAGTAGTTTCTTTTTGGTTTGTGCTATAGCTTCCTATCTTCTATACTTTTGTAAAGGGTTACAGTTCCCTTCAAAAACTATTTTTTCCATAATCCAAAATATTCATGCAAACTAATTTAGAGTGAAAATTAGTTGTGATAATTAAAAAGAATATAAGTACAAGGAATTCGTTAAAATTGGGATACTGATAATGATATTAACATTAACAAATAATTAATAAAGCATTAACATTAATTTTTTGAATTTGAATTGTATATTTATAATTTTGTATTTATACTGATAATGATATTAACATTAACATTAACATTAAATTTTAATTTATAAGTTCAATAATAATTTATTATTGTTATTTATATGAAAATTTTAAATTATTAGTATTTTAAAAATTAAATATACTTTAATACATATAAAAAATTTAAGTCTTCTTTTATTAAATGAAAACTCAAATTGAAATATAACCATTATTAAAGTATAGTCCTGATTTTATCATAACTAAAACACTAATGCAATAGTAGTTATAATTAAATTACAGTTGTAACATTTTTAAGCCCTAACTTAATTTGAACCCTAATTGCAATGAACTTGGTTGATACATAAGTTTAATTGAAGTCTTACACTTACTAAAAAATTTAATAAATTCAAGGTTGGAATTTAATTTGATTTTTTTATTCAATTAGGTTTATGGTAAAGGTTGAATTTGAGTTAGTGTTAGGATGATGGTTTAAATATTCTTTAGCTTGAGAGTTAAATTTGGTTTAGGTTAAGGATTAATTTTGGTTTAGTGTTTAATTAGATTGGTGTAGGGATTGATATTGTTTAGGTTTATGTTTAGTTTGATTTGGTGTTTAGTGTTATATTAGGTTTAGGGTTGGTTCAATTTCTTATAGTGTTCAATTATGTTGAAGTTTAAGATTAAGGTTCAACTAAGGAGATGAGGGAGAGAATGAGAGAAGGGGAAAGAGAAAGAGTGGAAAATAGATGGGGAAGAGAGGGATAGAGTGAGAGAGGGGGAAAGGAATACATATGGAAATGATTTAAGGTTTAGGGCTTATGGATATATGTTTTGGGGTTTAGGGATTA
>MU227494.1:816265-845510 GCA_018584345.1 Thuja plicata | reverse complement strand
TACAAGAGAGAGGTCATCTCTCTCTCTCTCTCTCTCTCTGGGGTGGTTAAAGGGAAAAGAGAGAGAAGAGGAATGAGTGAGGGAGAAAGAGAATGAAACAAGGGGAAGGGAGATGTGGGAGAGAGTGATAGGAAGGAAAGTGGGTGAAAGAGAGAAGGGGAAAGGGATACAAGAGAGAGGTCATCTCTCTCTCTCTCTCTCTCTCTCTCTCTCTCTCCATATAGTTCTAAGGATGGATGTGAAGAAGAGAAAGAGAGAAGTTGGATATTACATCCTTCGTTAGGTAAGAGAAGCATTTATGTTTTGAAGGGTTGTGTAAATAATAAATGTAGGGTTTACATCATGGTTAGCATTACAGTCATGGTTAGCTTTTTTATTAAGGTTAGGATTTTTGGGTTATAATTAGGATTAGGGTTCAAGGTTTAGGTTTAGGATTGTCATTCTAGGGTTATGGTTTATATCATGGTTTATTATTGCGGCTAGAGTAAGGGTTTTAATTAGGTTTAAATTTAAGGTTAGGATAAGGGTTTAGGTTTATACTTTATTTAGGGTTTGGGTTATGATCTTCTCTAGGATTAAGAATATGGTTAGGGTTTGATTTTAGCGTTAGGATTAGGGTTCAAGATTAGGATCATTATTGGGATTATGGTTAGGGTTAGAGTTTACATCATGGTTAATAATATGGTTAGGGTTAGGGTCTAGGGTTAGGGTTATGACTATGATTAGAGTAAGGGTTTACTCCACAATTAATATTATGATTAGGGTTAGTGCATTTTTTATTATTTTTTTTGCTATAAGGTTACAATAAGATATTATTGTAAATAATTCATTGCTAGCGGAATCAGAAATTGTGCTTTGCAACTTGTAAAAGGTTAGTTCATGGTTTGTAAGATGTGGTTTTATGCTCATTTGATGTTATCACAAATGCATGGTTGCATATAAAAACCTTCCTCTTTATGTTAGAGAGATATGTGCACCCCAACAAAATTGCATTACTTATCTTATGTTGTAGGATTGTCAAACATATGTTGTTGTTGGAGGATTGTCTATAGTTGTTTGTCATCTAAATTTGAATTTACTATGCCACTTTTTTAGCTTAGCAACGTGTTAGGCTGATTTTTTTGCTGGTGTTATTTCTTTTTGTTTATTCTCTTTATTATGGAGTGTCAGCATTTGAACTTTCAAAAGTTCAAATTCCTGTGTTCAAATGTGGCTTGCATGTCTTGCTTTGTCGCGACTTCATTCTAGCTAGTCTTTCCTTTAGGTGTTTTTTCTCCATTTGAACTTTATTTTGAACTTCACAAGTTCAAATTGTACAAAGTGCAAGTGAAAGGTGAGTCTTTTGTTATTAATTTAAGAATCTGTCGCGTCTTTGGTCAAGTTTGTTTTCCTCAAATTGAACTTTAAATTTGAACTTTCCAAGTTCCATTTCAAAAGTTCAAATTCAAAGATTTTCATTTCCAGATCCACAACGGCTTTCATAAAATGGTAATGTTAGTACGGACAAAGAATAAGCTGAAAGATTTCAAATTTTTGACAACTGTACCTTTTTTTGGGAAAGTTAATCATTATTTTGTAAACTCAAAGGGTGTGAAATGATAGTTAATTAATAGTATGTCAGATTAATGTCACTTCACCATTTAGTTTGTGCAGAGGAAATGAAAGTTTAAGCGTGCCACAAATTCAGGCAGATCTTTTGCTTTTATATGCAAAGATTATGTTTCTTTTTTCATTCAGTCTTGATTTCTTTCATCGTCACGGAGCCAAAAAGATGAATGAGGTAATTTCAAGGTTGCAAAACTGACATTTTCATGAATTCTGGTGAGTCGTCAAACTCTGAATTTCTAGCATAAGCAATCTGTTGAATAATAGCAAGTTTTCAAGTTTCTTCTCGAATTCCTTGTCTTCTTGTTCTGGAATTTTAATTGTTTAAATAAGATGAAGTATAATAGGTCATCATTGCCTAAGTTAGAATCCTTGTTTAGTCTAGTTAGTTCTCTTCCTAGTTGGAAGACACAACCCTTATGAATGTACCTATGGAGGAAATTCTTGAAAGACTAAAAAATCCATAGAAAGGTTCTATAGCAGAGAAAACCAGACAAAGTGGTTTGATTGAAGCCGCTGGTTTTCCAATTGTAACCCCATGCCTAGAGCTAGTTATGGAATGTATGAATCACTATGATGGAAATGAGAGGTGCATTCAAACTAATTATGGTGAAGTATTAGTAAGGATTGATAGGCAAATGGTAATGTCTGCCATGGGGATTCCAGATAAGGATACATATGAATCATGGACTATTGGTACGACTTATTCATTCTCTGCAGAGAAGAAGAAACCATATAGAAATGTAATTGCAAGGGGCTTGTCGCTAAACACTAAGAGAGATGGCTCCCACCTTCCAAAACCCCTTACTCACGAGCATCTTATCCCTGAGATAAGATATTTGTTTATTCTCTTAAATAGGGTTGAGGAAAATCAACTTACGTTTCATTGGGAGGACTGGATGTTCTTTTATATACAAGTATTGACAAATGGTTAGCCAAATTCTTCAGTGTGAGAGGTTTCTACATGTCCTCCTTCTTGTTTTATATTCTGGCCAGTTCTAGACAATGGCCTGGGTTGCCTCATGAACCCTTGACACTAGGAACAAAAATTTATGATTATTATCCACTGTTGCAACTACGGAGATGTGTAGAGAATTTTACCAGAGTGAATGATGTATTTTTGGGTCGTCTGGTTTTTAAATTATGTGGAGGCTTGCATAAAAGGTTGTCTGATGAAGCCATACAGCCAATTCAAACCTATGGCAGTTTCTTTATTCAGTTTCCTAGATTTAGCTATATCAGAGTTGGCGGATTCAACGGTGAGCCCTTTAGGTTGCCCATATATGTGCTGGATCATTTGGTACTTACAAAGGTTTGTAGACAGGTGGAAATCATTGACAAAAGCTTGAAAGGAAAGCAACCTTCAGGGATAAATTATCCTATGGAATTAGGACATTACTGTTGCAAATCCACCTCAGATGCCCTCAGTTTAGCAACATAGGTCAAAGGTTTGAAGCTCAAAACATATATTTCATGCCCAAAATTTGATAGCAAGTGATTTTATAAGTCTTACCTGGGTATGACGGAAGGCTTCACCCACATATCTCAGTTGGAGGAGTATTGGGAATATTGTGAGGATGAATTTGAGGTGCACAGGAGATTATGGTCTCGTCTTACATTAGGGAAAATTGTGGGAATGAAACTCCCTCTTAGTATTAAAGGAGTTAAAGAATATCCAGATGAAGAAGTGTTGGATTCTGAATATAAAAAAAAAGTACAAAGTGAGCCCCTTGCAGAAATATATTCGAATAGGCAAGAGGAAGACAATATTCAACACAAGACATTCAATGTGATAAGAAGAACAGAAAAATGGCCAAGGGAGAAAATATTAGGCAAATTAAAGATTTCTGAGTCAGAGACTCATGTACATACCCAGGATACTCTATTTCCCAAAAATGAAACCTCTTCTCCTAATATTCCTATTGAACTTGATATTGTAGGTATAGTTGATTTGGAATTTAACCTAAAAAAGAAGGTTTCCTTAGCAGTGAAATCTCCTACTTCAGTAAGAACTACATGCTCCCGAAGCAAGAGGCTAAAGAAAGTTGCAATTAGTCACAAAAATGCTAGAATTGGACTCTATTGAAGAAGGACAAACCCCAATGGAGGATCAGGCTCTGGACATGCTGAATTTGGATAACTTTGAAGGAGATGGAGAGATAAGTAAAGAACAAGTCACCAATGATGCTCTTTCTGTCGATTCGGCAGTGTTACAGACTCCTACTAAAGATTTAGCAAATACACTAGCATGGCTCCAATCCTCTATTAGAAGAAAGAGGAGTATTGTACCAATTTCACTACCTGATAAAGACATGGTGAGCAAATGTCTAGGAAAAGAGATAAAGATTAAAAAACCTAAGATTGAGGAAATGATAGATATAGATGCTTAGACTGGGCACTGGTTTGAAGAAATTGCCATTCCTAAGAATGAAAAAAATTTGGATGAGGTAATAGCTAAGGATCTTAAGGTTGAAAAGGTTGACTTGGGAGTTGCTACTCGTGCAGTAGATGTCAAACATTTAGAATCCTCAACAAAGAAATTTGTAACAAGAGCCTGGAAGGATGAAAAGGATAAGCAAGAAATGAAGTTAGCGATCTCCCACATGGCTTAGTATATCTACTCTATTCATCATCCAGACCACGCCTTAACAACACAGACCCCAATAGCTTTCGATTTGAAGTCTCCAGATAATCAACAGATGAAGGAATAAATTCTACACAACAAGTTGATTGCTGAAGCATATTCCAGCTAGTTAGACTCAATGGTTGATCGAGGAAGCAAATACATAGATGACCTCAGTCAAACCTACAAAGATGTTATTGCTGCTAAAGACAGTCTGGATACAGAGGTGATCAAATGAGATAAAGAAAAGACTCAATGGATGGCGGTGATGGCTTAGATGTCAGAGATAAATAAATAATAATAAAATTAATATCTGAACAACCAATTGCAGGATTTGACGATGAAATCCTTTTTGTTTCACAAGATCATTTGGATTGGAGGAACTCTGTTATAAAACAGGGCATTGAGCAATATGCTAAATTGATGAAAGAGCTCACCGCCTTAACAAGCATAATGAATAATGACCTTCGATTCATTAAATTTCAGCTTTTCAAAGAGGATGACATAACTCTACAGAAGCCGGAAGAAATGAATCAAGTTTTCAAGGATAGATTTTGTGTGGTTAAAGAAATAAAAATGGTTACACCTAATGAATTATCCTAAGTTGTTGAGATGGAATCCATGCTGATTGTGTGCCAAGATCATTTGAAGTTGCACAAGGAGAAGTTTGCGTTGGTCTGCAAGGAGAATAAAGTATGGAAGTAGAGGTTCGTGCATATTAGCGTTCCCAATCATCAGCTTGTGGTTAAGTTTTCTACTGAACAATTAGAATGGAGAAAGTTGCAAGCCCAATCATCATCAGCCATGATAGCATCATAAACCTGGATGTCCTGCAGAATAATCGTGCTAGAATAATCACTTAGTTATTTTATTTCGTTGCTTAGTATTTCTTGTTGAACTTTGGTCTTTTACTTTTTACTCCTTAATAGAGTTAGTTTTAAAAACTTCCAAGAAACAATTTACTTCTGGCGGTATATATGGCTTATTATGACCGAGGAAAAGGGTCAGCCAAATTTTGTAATTTTATTTTCAGTTAGTTTGATAGTAATGTCAGATACTTAAAAGGGTTTTTACGATTTGAAAATTGTTTTGATCTGTTGGTTAAAATTCAAATATATAAATATATAACATCTTTGGTGCGTTCATCTGAGTATATGAATGTGATTTCTGTTGGAATTTCATTTGCGATTATGATATATTGTTGTATTTCTTTCAGATTGTGAAGAGAATCAGGGTATCTATAGTTTCATCTTAAATTAGTTGTGGAGATCCGTCTTTCGACTGAATCTTAGCTCATCATTTTAGCGATTTTGTATCCAATTTATATTTCATTTAGAGTCTGAATGTTTGAACCTTTGATACTTTAGGGTTAAAAGTATTGTCTATGAAATTTTCTTTATTGATTCATGGAAAGCATAATTGAAAATCATTGAAGAGGGAGTTGCACCTTTATGCAGAGGGATTCGACCATTAAGGCAAATCCCAACTGTTAATTAATTGATTTCTCCCAATAGGGTTGTAGAGGATTATTTACTTGATTATCTTTGATTATTTTTGGGGAAAAAATTGTTAACTAACACAATGTAGCAAGCCATTGTTGCAACTATTGATTTCAATGTTTTTTGGGTTGTAATGAAATCATTTATTGTAAACAAATGCATGGATAAATATAATTTACTGTGTTTATTTGTAGATAGATAATTCATGGTACATGACATTATTGTTTCCTTGGTGTGTGTGTGTGTGTGTGTGTGTGTGTATATATATATATATATATATATAATTGCACACAACCAAAACCAGAAACAACAATAAGAAAAACAAAAATAATTGAAAATTAATATATTTGTCAATATCAAATCTTATTTTATTTTAGTTTTAAAAATATAATTTGAACAAAAGAAAAACACAAAACCTTATATTATTTAAATTGTAATATAATAAAACAATATCATATAGTATTTATATCAATATTGTTTATACAATACTATAAAAAAATAATATACAAATGCTACTAGGTTTTTTATCAGTAATAGGCCGAGGCCAAAACATTTTATTAATGAAATTACGAAGTTACACCTCCATTCAGTGTGGGCACCAGTAGGAAAGAATGGAGGAAAGAAAACATCTGGTCTAGCACAGATCTTGTGAAAGATCAGAAAAAATAAATGTTCTACATCAACACCCGCTTCTTATGTGAGGTAAAGAATATGAGATTTGATCTACATTATTGATTACATTCTCCATTCGTATACAATCGAGTTACGTAATCTGTATCCCTGTCTAGTTACATACAATAGACAATAAAGAAAAAGTGTCATGCCTTTGCATGGAGGTTAGTGTGAATTTTCCTTCACTCCTTGTGCTTCAACAACCATGTCTATCAACAGAAGCCTGCAAAATCATTCTAACATTCTCTGTTGCTACTTTTAGTAGTGAAGTCTATATTCTAAACAAATTCTTAGTATTTTTTTTTATCAGTAAAATTGGATTTATATTCATATTTTCAAAAGTTACAAAAGGATTTTAAAGTGTTACATTATATTCCATAGCTGCACAAAATACCAGGCGGTTGCATCACCGAGGACTGTGTAAACACAAGAAACAAACCCCAAAAAAGACATTCAAGAATACAAAACGTATTACATAGAAGATCATACTACTTTGTTCCCCCTACCATCGCCACATTCACTAAAAGCCTTAGCACTAAGCCTATCAAGTCCTCACAGTCCTAACGAAACCAACCATAAGCCTCCTCTGAGGAGAAGTTGGGAATGGCCCTTGCCGCTGAAGCAGATGCTCCTCCAGCCATGTTCTTCTTCTTCAGGAGTTGACGATGGATTTGGGGCCTTCTGGTACTATTGATAAGCACTGTTGACTTCACTAGAGTGGTCTTCTGCTGCTTTGCTTTAGCCGGGGGCTCCTTGTGCTCTGCGAGCCGCCACTTTGTCGAGGAAGTCCTGGACTAAGACCCAGCCTCTCCTTACCTCTGGGAGGCGCACCACTTGTGGCTGAGTGGAGCTCTATACAACTAAAGGCTGGACCTCTCCAAACCCTCCGCCGATAGAATGCCAGGGCCCGTACAGAATGCGGAGTCCTACACCCAACTCGGCCTTATGGACAATGCCTTCCATGCCGACAACCCACTTTGGCTCCAAGCATTGTAAGGCCACTGAGAGGACCTCCATCTTAGAATTCCCCACCGTGAGGCCGATGGCTAGAAAAAGAGAAGAAATATCCAAGTTAGTTCGGGGCCTCCACTCATGCTTTAGGAATTCCTCCCCGAATAAAGTTGCTAGCGCCTCCATGAATTCGGGCTCAAAAAATCGAAAGACATTACCTAGCCTCGACGTAGTGATTTCATTATGGAATGCAGGGAATTGCTTTGGGGAGTTGAGTGAAAAATTTGCCTCCATAACCAAATAATCTAGCTTGCTGTGTAATGAACAGAGTTCAAACTACTTTCAATGGTGAATAACTCTCTTCGCTACAGAACCTAGCTGATTGGATGTGAAGAAAGATCCCTGAGCTTACGCTTTTAAAGAGGAGCTTCACTTGATTTCCACCTTCATAACTGCAGTCTTAATTAATGCTCGACATACAAACTCCCATCGGCCCTTCTAACACTTGCCACCGAACTTGTGCGAGAGAGGGAGGAAGTACTGAGTGTATAGATGCAAATCTTATCCTTCATCAATACGACTGATACTTTCACTCATGCGAAGCTGGTCTATGACAATTGTCTTTACCTTGTGGCGGATTTCAATCAAGTTGATGATTCAAATTTATTCGATCACGCGCCACTACTTTGAAGTACACAAAATCAGCTGGTATTAATGACCACGCCACCATTGCTATAATTGATGCTATTGAAGAATCCCAATGACACTCCCATTATGTCAGCTAGTCCTAGCCTAGATCAATTTGACTATAATCCTCATGTAATTCAATAGTATTTGGTGCTCTTCTAACTCCAATATTCGAGAGTGAATCGGCAAGGCCGTTGGCTTCCCTAGGGACATGGTTGATTTGAACCTTTGTGATCTGGGTTAGTATGGCTCAAATACTGCGGATATATGTATTCAAATACCAAGCCTCCATTGCGCCTTTTTTTATGCCATTAATAGCAAGCAGTGAGCCACCTTCCAATATCAATTTCTGGACTCCTAGAGTATTTGCCAAACGAGCAACTCCGAGTGCAGCTTGACATTCTGCTGCATTGTTTGTCCCATCTAGCAAACGACAAGCACCCAAGGTAACTATTTCACCTTTTTCAGACCGTGCAACATAACCAACACCTGAGGGACCGGGATTCACTTTTGAGGCACCATCAAATTTAATTTTGGTCCAGCTCAGCGGTGGAGGGATCCACTGGGGTTGCGGGTGATCGGTCGAAGTAGGTTTAACCCTACAAAGCCCATGAAGGGGCCAACAAATCCTTAGTATTAGATAACATTAAGTGATGTCATTCAAAAGCATGATGATGGAACCTCCAAGAATATGCACCAATTATGAATTGCCTTACTTAATTACTTGAATCAGAGACCCCATCTCGCATAAATTGCTATCCTTCCCGTTTCACCTATTGCAAATGCTGCAAGCAGACACAACTAACCATGCAAAGGATGACTAAATAGTACTTGTCACCCAAATATTAATACCTTTTAATATTAGATTTATTGAAAGATACTGTTAGCAAGGGGGAGAACAATAATTTTCTTATGGCATTTGGCCTGTTACAGGGAAACTGTCACAAAACCACTTCTTTATCATGATTCTTGTGGCTACATGAAATACAAAAGTGATAGTAAAGCTAACCAAGGCCGCATAAAAAGACTAACAATAAGCTGCATAAAATTACTTATATTCATGTAGTGGTGATTCTTGCTCAATCTAAAACTGTTAATTTATAAATCCACCCAAAAAATTCATGTGAAAGTTATAAGAGATTTCTCAAAGCTTATAAATTTAGGTAGCAATATCTTCACCTTTTTATCAAAGTCAGATCATCAAAACAAGACATTATGAATTAATATATATACTTGTCGGTGTTATAACAAATCTGGGGAAGTGTATGAGAGCTGAAAGTAAATACTAAAGGCATATTTGTGATAATCCAAATACCTCTGAACTTCTGCCCTCGATCAAAGCCTCTTAGCATTTACAGGCTTGAGATAATACTGATGAATTACATAGAAACAAAATAATTAAATTGACATCCCACAACAACCACATCAAATGTTGAGAATACCATCATAAATTTCCAACAAATTCAGAACCCAAAACCAAGAGAAACACAATAATTATCAACAACTTACAAATTTACTTCACAATTAGTACACCCGTTCTACCATACAAAATTTTCTACTTAGACACACACAAATTGTTAAACCCCCCCCAAAAAAATTAATCAACACCTTATCTATATGCCCAACAAAGTTACCACTTTTTCTAATTCAGATTACGTGTCTCTGAAATGTTGTCGGCTAGATTTTTGGAGACATGTAAAGAGCTGGGCTTGATTGCGGGTTGGTTTTAGCAAGCAGATATTCTGAAACATCCATTGGTGTGAGGGTTTTTCAGCCATTGTGGATTGAACACCGTTATGTAGAGCATTTCGATGGGTGTTCTGATGCTGGGGTTTCCTCTTGCGTTGGATCAGTTCGTGATTTGCAAGCTTCAATGTCCTTATATCACGCACACACAAGACTGAAAATTCACATAACCGCCCTGAGCGAAGCAAAATCTTCTTATTTCTAATGGCCTCGTCTCTACTGGGAACTTTTCTAGTTTTCATGATAAACCTGAAAAAAATAAAAAATAAATATATAACGTAATACAAATTATAGCTAATCCAACATTCAATCAAAATAAACAAACACTTTAAGAAATGGAGATCATTTGGCCTATTTGCAATCTTGGTGGTCATTGCAATTGCATCCCCCATTGACGCTCGTCAAAACAAAAAACCAGCAACGATACTAATATTATATTGGGTGGGAAAATGCTGAGCGGGATGATTTTAAATTTCAAAATTTCAATGTTCATTTCCATTTCTGTCAATTTCCTTTATTGTCTCTACCGCCCATCTAATCTACCGTCCGTTAGTTATGGCATCTATTTCCATGCCATTTATGATATCTTAACATGCTTGTATATATAAACCATGTCGTTTTTTGCATCACAATAGCTAAAGGTTCCCACTAGGAACTAACCATTACACCTCCTTTCGGTACAAGTACTATTTATTTATAAGCATATCTTGATTACTTAAAGATATATTTAGTATAACATGATTTTTTTATCTATTATATATATTTTTTAAAATTTCAACTACAAATAAAAATAAAATAATATTCACTCTATTTCAATATAATTCTAAACATAGAAGAAAAATATCAGTCAACTCAAAGTTCTAGTCAACATGAATTCGCGTCTTCCAATCTGATTCAGAAAACATGAGTTCTCCATTGTTTTTGTATTCAAAGAGGCCTTTATTTGTACACGTGGAGCACTCTAAATGGCAAACAATTTTTTCATGCATTTTGATTGGCCAAGATTTAAATTTCCACGTCGATACGAAAAGTCTAAATTTCCAGGAGTAAAAGGCTTTATAGCGTGCAATAACGGGTGCGTTAATTGACGAAGACGGAGAAAGAGGCAGTGGCCGCGAGAGAAGAGATCAAATTTTTTACCTAAACAATTTCCTCCTTTAATCACACAGAGCAGTAGCCGATCCGTCGGATCGGTGCAATTTAATCCAATTGTCCGCGACGAATCGTCAATCCGCAGTCTGTCAGTCGACAGAAATTCGATCACCATGAGACTCGCAAGGGCTCTGGTGGTGTTATTTCTGTTCGCTGTATTTTATATTGACAGATCATTTGCTGGGTATGTGCATTTCGGGACTATTGCTTTGGGATTCAACTAAGTCGATGGAATCTCTTGATTTCAAATTTAACACAGTCTAAATCTGTTTGTTCTGCAGGAAGAATTTCTATGATATTTTGCAAGTTCCGAAGGGTGCTTCAGAGGACCAGATTAAGAAAGCGTACAGGAAACTTGCATTGAAATATCACCCGGATAAGAACCCCGGGAATGAAGAAGCAACAAAACGGTTTGCAGAAATTAGTAATGGTATGCACAGCTTTAAAATATGTTCTTTTTTAGTGGGCTTTAGAAGCATTGACTCTGTTGTAAAGTATTTTATCTGATTTAGATCTGGCGTTTGGTTCGTTAGGTTGGTGGTTATGTTTTGGATTTGAAGTGGTAACCAAAGCCACCGAAAATAACTAATCTGTAAATTGACGTGAAAATTGTACTTCATATGATTTTCATATTTGCAGATAATTATAAATTACTAGTTCTGTAATTGTTGTTTTTTCTTTGAATCGTGGAATCTCTACGCAACTAGATATATCTTATGAATCCGGGAATCGATTAGTAGGTATTTTTTATGTTTTTTTTGTTATGAATAAGGGTTTTTCATTTCAATGCCAGAAACATGTTGGATATATCAATACGAGCAATAGGGAAAGCACAGAAATAAGATAAATGCAGGATTTAGGAACAAAACTTCTACCCCCCTCTGTTGTGTAATAACTTACAGAAAGAAGTTAAACTCAGTACGTAGGAGTAACTTGGAATCTCCTTTACAAACCCTCTTGTTTAATTGGAAAGTACATGAGAAAGACAAGTGCACCATGTAGGAGTGGATTGCAATTCCTTTGGTTGATTTGACAGTTCTGCAGAAGGAAATGCTGTTCATTTCCTGTCTATTGGATCAGTTTTCTTTTCTTTTGGATACTTAAATAAAGATGCCTTTAGGGGCCGTATTGCATGGCGTCAAGACCTATGCGGCTGTATAGCATAGCACAAGGCCTATGTGGTTATATATCATGCAGAAGTTCCCAGTGGACTTGCACCTCGACTTCATCTCGATGTTTCACATATGAGGGTGGGGAAAAACAAAGATGGCGAATTCCTTTTATATTTAGTTTTTCCGTGTTGTGTCAAGGAAGGAAACACCCTACATCCACACACACACGGAGGAGCAATCCAGTTAGAGATTGGAACTGAGTCTTTGTCATGTCAATTGCTCTCAACATAAAGTAAAACCTATTTGAGATTGAATTGATATTTTCTCAACTCAGAGAAAATTATGGAGCTGTTAATGGATGTTTATCAATTGACTGATGATTGTTTGACCTAGTTTTCCCTTTAGGCATTTTCAAGTGTTTTAAAGTCTTATTGTATAGGAGATCATGTAGCTCTTTGAATTTTTGACGAGCTTAATTTTCTTGGAAGTCTGTATAAGAGGCGTGTGATACATTCATTCAACATCCAATGTCCCTGTTTCTGTTCTAGTGCAAAAAGTTTGACAAATATGTTAGTGAGGTCCAAGATGATTGCCTAGCTCTTCTTGCTGTTTTAATTAAAAATGCTTTAATGGTAGTTCTTTTCATGCGCTTCTTTGTCCCTTCTTAAAAAAATATCAATATCTGTTTTACCAAGATATTAATGAGGTGACAAATTAGTAATTACTTTTCTTCTGGCTTTATCTTTTCCAGCTTATGAAGTGCTCAGTGACGGCGAAAAAAGAGATATCTATGATAAATATGGAGAAGAAGGTCTGAAACAACATGCTGGCGGTGGTGGTGGAAGAGGAGGTGGCATGAACTTTCAAGATATCTTCAGGTAAAAATTACATATATATAGTAATACGTCTCTATTCAGTTAAGGATATATAACATACACTGTGTGTATTCCATTCCTTGTAATTTGCAGAGCCAATATAAGACAATAAATTCCTGTTTTGAAGCACCAATATGTTCTCTTGATATTAATGATCTAGTCAGGAGGTATAACCTGGCATCAAGGCCCATGTTTAATGTAATAGGTACTTCCTCTTGTGTTGGTCTTGATGCACTAGTGTTGATTGGTGAGATTAACATCATCCAAATTTCAAAAAACCTGTTTGGAGTACTGTTTTGTTTGTGGTATCCGTTGCTTTTTAGCATTTAGAATGCTAAAAAGAGGATGTCAGATACATTTAGTACTCAAGTTTCTGCTAGATATTGTAAGTGATCAAGCTATTTTGTAGGACTTATTCAGAAAATTGAGGTCTGTGAAACCCACATCAATCCTAGCATCGATTAAAGGACTGAATTCACTATGAAGAATCTAGAACAAGAAAATGAATGTTTTGGCAGAAACAGGTGAAGGATTGAATAGTGATATGCAGAGCTTTGGACACATTTGGGAGCTCCCAGTTCCAGATCTGAACCTAATAGAACTTAAACTGCCCCTTAACAACAGACTGAAACACCTACACTATTGGAAAAACATTCTTAAACTGAACTACAAACGTATAGCGAATAGACCAAATCGCCCTTCATTGATGGTTGCAATATCCAAACGGCCAAACCTGATGCAAAGTTCAAATGGAATCCAGAGCTTTTGGAAATAAATATTCAGAGCAACTTGAAGAGGTTATCATAAATTATAGAGGAAGATATATATCCAGAGAAAAGACGGAGAAATCCTAAGAATTGTAAAAGAGCTTGGAAATTTGAAAACTTAAAACAAGAGGGCAGTGAGCAAGAAACAGTATTTTTGAATGAAGGGGAGGATAAATCATAAAACTCAAATGGCAAGGGTAGAGAAAAAAAGGTTAAAAACACCTAATATTTGAAGGATAGTTTTTTTTCATATTCATCTTGATGCAGATGTGCTTATTACAAGTTTTCATGTGGTTGTGGTTGTAAATTTGTAATGAATCAACAAACCAATGTCATGTCAAGGATGCGGCACACATTAATATCGTCTACTCTTTTTAAGAACGTTATTTTAGTTTGAAACATGTTGCTCTTTTATGCATTTTCTATCCTTGGGCATACAGTCTTTGATTTAAGAGATAGGGAGGCTGTAGGATTTTACTTGAATGTTCAGCATTCTATTTAAATGCTTAAAGATTTATATAGTGGAAATTGAAGTTTATGGAAGTTTCTATAAAGCTGTGCTTGCACTTCTCTGCATCACGAATTTTCTTCAATTTTTTTTTTCAGTATTTCTGTTTTGTTGATTAATTTTTTTTTCTCTATATTAAAATTCTCTTTTGCAAGTGTTGGCATAGAGTTTCCTGAATTAGTTTTTGTCAAGTTTTTTTTTTTTTTTTTTAATGTTTTGGGCTTGTGTGATAAAGGTTTAGAGCAATTTGATACTGTATTTGTTTTGAACTTTTTTCATGGTTAGTACTAATTGTTTAGTCTATTTTTAATAGATGGTAGAATGCATATTATAGTTTAAATTTGATAAACACTTGTGTCAATATGTTTGACCACGTGGGTAAGCCATTACTTTTAAGTCTTGTATAATCATGTCTTCTGTAAGTGTGAGGATGAACTTGGCCTTCTTACTCCTCAGGTTTAATATTTATTATATAACATTTTAAAGAATTATGGTGGAGTCAAAGTGTAATCTTGAAGGGAATAAATATATATAATTTAAGGCTATTTTATATCTCTTTTGGTGTATTTTGCTTAGAAATATGTTGAAGTTAAGCATAATGAATGGTTTTCTTAAACATCTTTCTAATCATTGCATTTTGTTGCTTCTTCTACAGTAGCTTCTTTGGTGGGGGTAATCCTAATGAAGAAGAGGAGGATAGAACCGTGAAAGGAGATGATGTCATAGTTCATTTGCAAGCAACTTTGGAGGATCTATACATGGGAGGCACATTAAAGGTAGGGTGATGATTTAGTTTTCAACTTCAGATTTGGAAGATTTGATCAGCTCATGCAATTGTTATGATACCTTTAGATTCTTAGAACTAGTAAAAAAAATTTGGCTTTTGGTCTTGACGGCGCCCCTTTTTGTTGGCAATTGGTATTGGAAGTGGTTCTCAAAGCCCTGGTTGAGATAAAATATATCTAGGACCAAATAGAGCAGCCCGAGAAGAGCCACAATTAGTACATGTGCCTTTACCTAGAGGGCTGATTTTAGATCATTGTTGAGAGCAAGAGATCAAAAACTCCAAAGTGAAAACACCTTGGTGCCCAAAAGGAGCTAGTTGAAGAGCTCTAATGGATGCAATTAAAGAGTTTCAATACAAATAACTAATTGATTTAGGAAATTATGAGATATACAGAAAATGAAGTTAGAAATGCGCACCTTAATAGCCCAAGCAAAACTTTTTTTCCTTATTAACTGGTAAATTGTGGACTTGGGGTCCACTTTCATATCTATAATAATAAGTTACGGGTGTTAGAAAGTACAAGAACTTCAATCTCAAGCTAGAGGAGAAATACCGTTACTATATTTAGAAGAGACAAAAAAGAAATTACTTCCAAAATAGCGAACCCTTCAAACCTCAAGCTAGAGGAGATATGCCATTACTATTGCATATACCATTACTTACAAGCTAGAGGGGTGCTGTAATATACTGTACATATAGTACTTGAAATGCTAGTTATGAAATGATGTTTAACAATATAAGAACTAGTAAATTATAATACCAAATACTTGAACATAGCAAAATTGCAACATACCCAATACAGAATACAGTATACTTGAACATCGAACATTGAATATAAAATTTCCAATTGCTATTAATAATTTAAATTATCGGCAAATAGAAGATTCTGATTTATATTATATCAAAAATATCATAAAGTCTAAAGATGATTACAATGAGTAGCATGATATCAAAACAAGTACAAAATCATGTCAAAATGTAGTGAAGGGATACCTATAATCACCCCCCAAGGCAAACTCTCCTCATCACTGGAACTATTGGACTCCTCACTATCAAGATCCGCCAAAGGAACACCAACCAGACCTACATCTCTAGCTGCTGCAGTCTCATCCTCATCAATCTGTGATGGCTCTTCTGACTCTACATGCCATCGTGTTGCTATGCTCTCCTTGTACACGTGTGTCCTACAATCCATAATACGCAAGGCACTGTGTACAACCACTAGCTTCTCTGCTTTCCTAGAGGAAAGTCTGTTCCTCTTAAGAGAGTGGATGAAGCTATAAGTAGACTAGTTTCTCTCAGTAGCTGAAGAACTAGAAACCTTAGATAGCAGACGAATGGCTAGTGTGGTAATTGTTGACCTCTGTAATCCATGACATTTCCACCGCAAAATTGGATGCTCTTGTGCCATAGTTTTGATATCCATCTTTGCTGCATCCGAAAAACCTGTAAGAGTGGCAAATATTGTCCACTCAGTGCAAATCTTGCCAGCAGTTTCATTATCATACATCTTACTAATGCACTTGAAGAACCCTGCCTTCACCTCATCATTTTGAAGTGGTGTAACTCTACCAGGTCTAGCCATGTACCACTTAGGATTAGGATTCGCTGCATAAGAAACCATGTGCAAAGGAGTGTTCAGCTTGTGCCATCTGTGCTGAATGATTGGTTGAATGTGCTCATTGTAGAATGCTAAAGTGGGGTCCTTCTCTCACACAATTAACCCTCATCTGGTCAAGCATAGAATTGATGCACTCGTACACCTCTCCTAGGGTAGGTGCATCCCCATCACCATATCTGATCACCTGGAAAACCAGAGTAATGATAGAAACTATGTATTTTGCATCACTCCAAAATTGATCACTCTTCGCTATCACCTTCACCCTCTTCCCCTCTTTTGTCTTGGCCTTAGTCCATCGGTTCCACTTATTTGTCATAAACACGAGTTGTAGTGCCTCTCACAACTCAAGCATTCTCTTACTGAACAACCATGCTTCTAAAATTTTATTATAATGTGGATGAATAGATTTGGGTCCCCAGTTTCAAAAATAACTATTCAGAATCAGGCGCACCCAAACACGTACTGAACCGGTACTAGGATCTGGTGCTAACCAGACCCGGATCTGGTCAACTATGTTAATGTGTATGGTAGCTATGAGAGAGCTCCTTCACACCTGTGTTGAACTTGATGGCTTTATCAGAATTTACTTGTTCGCTGGACTGTATCTTCTTCATTTGGTTCGAGCTCTTGATTTTGATGGTTGCATTTCATTGGGATCTGATTCACGTCTTTAGCAGAGACTCTTTCCTGACTATGTTGCTATCCTTTGTTTATCTTTAAGACTGTGTTTGTTGGGAGGTGTAGAGTCGTCCTTCTTATCTGTCTCTGTCTAGTGTATGGATCGGCATCCTTCAGTTGTTGTTACTGTTCAGCCAGAGTCGTGGTGTGAGCTCTTCTATCATGGTCGAGATGTGTTCTATCAACAGCGTTTATTCTTATTTGTCTTCTATATTCGTCGTATTCTATCCGCTAAGAGTGAATGACATGGCATCGTTATGGAATGACTTTGCATTGTGTTTCCCCTGGCTGACTTCGTCGTTTCATGTTTTGGAACTGCCGACAATCCAAGGAAGGAGTTTATCGTAATTTCATTAAGAGTCTTTATCGTGCATAACGGCAGTCTCTTTATCTTCCATGACGTTTCTCTTCGGTGACCGCGTATTCCTATGGATGGAGTCTATGGAAAAGAAATGGTCACACGGCAGATTTATTATTGGAAACAGTAATATCGTGTATTACGGGAACTGCAACAATGATCTCGGTGTGTGTGAGACATCGTTGTATCTGCATCTAGTAATTATCTGTATCTACTTCAGACATTATTATGTGTATAATCTGTATGTGAATTTTGATGTGTCTATGATTATTGTAAAGGTGAACAGGTGTATTGGGTTGTGTTTAGCAAGTGAAAAAGACTATGCGAGTCTGAGATAGTTTGATGTGCATTGCTCAGTGAGCTAACATTGTGTGTTATTATTGTATCATCAGTTTTGATATATGTGTGTTTTGTGATTCAAAAGAGTGATGTATATGTTGTAGATGTCTAATCCTATAAGGATATTCTACTAGCAATTGTTATGTGATAACGGATTGTTGAAGTAGTGACTCTTCCGTATAAGCTTGCAAAGCTTTGTATTGAATCTCCTGATTTTCAATAAAGGAACTATTTTTTGAGTGTGGGTGGGTTTTTCCCTCAGGCTGGAAGGTTTCCCAGGATAAAGTTTTGTGTTCTCTGTTCTTTTGTGCTTTGAGTTTCAGCTTATTGCATTATTATATATTCTGGTTCCAAATCTTAACAAAGTAGCTGACAAACCCGACTACATTGCAATTTTGTGTCAATTCCAATCCATGTTATTTCAAGCACTACTTCATCCTTCAGCCAGGAGTTTGAGGTGTACATTTTGTGCTCAGCTGGTAGACATAAATGTATTATATGTTTAAGTACATTGATCTTTTTTATTGTTATATAATTGGATCTTAGGTAATCTGATGAAAAATTCTATGAGCTTCATTTCAATTTTAAGGTTTCCTCATGTAATACCATTTTGAGCAATATAAAGGGTGGGGGAATTGCATACTAGTTTTGTGCTTGTGCGAATCGGTTTAAACTGCGAAATGTTATTTAATGCTCTACAACTTTCATTTCCTTGATGATGATTGAGGTATCTCACTCTGAACGACAAAGATTTCCATGTAGGTTCTCCAGTAAAGTTTTGACAAATGCTGCATGGTTTATTTTTGTCTGCTCTTGACGTCTTGTATTTCCTTGATGATGACTGAGGTATCTCACTCCAAACTCAGGATAAAGATTTCCTGGTAGGTTCTCTAGTAAAGTTTTGACAAATGCTGCATGGTTCGTTTTTGTCTGTTCTTGACATCATTCATTTCCTTGTTGATGATTGAGGTATCTCACTCCAAACTCAGGACAAAGATTTCCACATAGTTTCTCCAGTAAAGTTTTGACAAATGCTGCATAGTTCACTTTTGTCTGTTCTTGAAGTATGGCCCAAAGATTAACCAGGCTACTGCTGACTTCACAGGACTTCTAAATTATATGATCAATTTTGGTGGACTTAATTATTATTACCTATATTTTGATGAACTTTTATAGATTTGGAGTTGCTGCTTCATGCTGTTGCTTGACTGTTCAGGGTTGTGCTATTTTCATCTAAATTGACCAGAACCTTTATTGTCACCCTCTTGTTACTTCTAAAAGAGTAAAACACTAGTGTCATTGTTGATCTTCAAGAGGCTTTCAAAGCTAGTATTATCATGGCTCGTGCAGAATTCAGATATTTTAGTGTTGATTTGAGATTGTGTATTATTTCTGAGTTCAATTTCTGAATTAATTTTTGTCAGTAAATCCAATTCGTAACTGTAACTAGGATTTTCTTTTTGTTAGGTTCATTGCATACATTTCAGCAGTCGTTTTCTGTGATTCCTTTTCAATCAATATTTTTTCAGTGCAAAGCTATGATTTTCTTAAACAACTATTACAAATTTTTTGTTTAAGTTGATTTTACAAATCTTACTCTTTAATCCATACCGTTAGATAGAAATTTTAGACCTTGTTTGCTATCAACTATTAGTTAAATCATGTTCATTAGAAGTAGTGGTCGGTGTGTTTTGTTCAATTATTTGTTTACTCAAGCTAGTGTCTTTGATGGTGCTCATTGTTTTTCTTTTGCTAGTTTTGGCCTTGATTTGAATGACATATTGAATTATAAATATGCTTTCCTTGCAATCAATAAGAGCTTGTGGGCTAGGATAGACATTGCAAGATAACTAAGTTTTAAGTCCATCCTATTAAGTTATTAACCATTTTATCTTTATATTCTGTCCCTAATTGTTAGTCCATTCATCTAACGAGAGATTTGGAATGTGCTCTTGCACTGTAGAATATCAACGTAAATGTCTTCATTGCCAGACAAGTATAAAGAAAGGAAAAATAAATATTACTGATGATTGAAGTTTGTTATTCATGCCAGAAAATGGAAAAACTCAGACTAGTATTTTTCCTCTGAATTGAAGCATAATTTCTGTGTTTACGTGCAAAAAAAGCTCTCAATTATAAATAAAGTGCAAACAAAAAGGAAATAAAAACTGTTGAATTTTTCAATGTTTATTACTTTTATACTTTGAAATTGAAAAGACTCAAGTACATGGTGATTTGACCTTGAAATTTTTCCAGGTATGGAGGGAAAAAAATGTTTTGAAGCCTGCTCCTGGTAAAAGGCAATGCAATTGTAGAAATGAGGTCTATCACAAGCAAATTGGCCCAGGAATGTTTCAACAGATCACACAGCAGGTAGATCTTTGCTTGTCAATTATCTCTGATGGTTTTGTTTGATTGTCTTATCTTCTGCATTACTTTTCAAGCATTTCAAAGATGCCACCTCTTTTAATTGATCAGGAGTCTGACAAGATCTTGTCTATTATCTTTTGTTTTAACCTCTCCTTATAGATTAAGATGAGTTAACTTTGTTTTGGTTACTAACCATTTTTCCCATATCAGGAGTTTGGGCATCTTATTTATTTTGTTTTTTGTAGTCTCTCTCTCTCTCTCTCTCTCTACAAAATGTATGAAAAGTTAAATAATAAATACAAAATTGAGAACACACTACAATAATTGAACAATGCCAATGGTTGAATCATAAGTCAAAATTTAATCATTTCAACATCAATTGTTCACGGTAGCTGAAAATTGGAATCCATTATAAATGAGTTGCCAAACTAGAGTCTACAAGTGACAAGCATCAAAATGAGAAGAAAAGGTTGCCAAAAAAGATAATCTTGGTGTTATTGTTTAAGCAACGGGCCCAAAAATCAGAAGCATCATCATCAACTAGATATCTAGGGACTCATCATCATTTGAACTAGTGGGAAGAATTGTATCCTCATATTCTGCAATGTATGCCATCAAATCCTTCCTACACCTCATCCTACTCATTGACTTGTTGTGGCTTCCCAAGCTTTACATCCCATTGTGTGTTGGCTTATGCCAATACTCAGGCATCTTGTAATCGATGAGACACAATAACTCTATCACTGCCACAATTCCTTTTGCCCTTCTAGAGCTATGTTTGGTTCTCTTGGGAGAAAAACTTAAGCTTTATGTGGCCCAAGTCTTCTCAACAATAGAGGAACTAGAAACTTGTGAGAGAAGACAAATGGCAAGAGTGCACCATGATTCTAGAGGTTCATATATTGGCCGCTAACTAATTGGCTTGGCCTATGCCAAAGTGTGCCTGTCTATCTTTGCATAAGCCTTGTAGCCATTAGTTATGTAAACTTAATCAGTTCAATTCTGATTAGTGAAGCTCTTGCGGAGTGTACATTTTCTTGAAGGCCTTGATGAGGCCATTCATCACCGTGTGGTTCTAAATGGGAGGGAGTGGGCCAAGCCTTTCCACATACCTCTTTGGATTCAAAGAATACACAGCCATTTGTAGAGGGTTGTTTGTCTTCTCTCACCTTTTCTAGACGCTGGAGTGAAAATGTGTAAGGAAGCAAGTAACAAAAACAACTTCCTACATTACTTTTGAGAGAAGTGTACAGAAAACTTTTAAATCTGATCTAAACAATTACAGAAAATATAGAAACTTATATAAATCAGAATGGAACACATTACAGTAGTATCTCTGTGAGAAAAACCCTATCAGAAGGAGAATTCCCCACTTAAAAACCTGCTCACCTGCCCTGGGGTGTGCCACGTGCACATTCTGAATAATCAGCTCCAGCCCACCTGTTTGGGATCTGCCTAGAACTTTGTCCATTCAAATCCATCAGAAGATTACAGCACACATGCAGAGCAAGTTCTCACAGGAATGTCACCAGCATACAATCTTGGAGCAATTTTGGTAGCATTCCAGTACTTAAAAATTCAACCATACAATACAACTACTTAACTACCTAATTTATAGACAAATATACAAGTTGGAACACATTTATGGTTTTCTAAACCATGTGCAAAATCTCCAAGAGGAGGTATGGTGCCCAACCTGTGTCCATATTCCAATGCCCCCTAGAAGATTGTCATACTGGCTAAAAATAGCATATTTTTTTACACTCTTACAGCTGTCTTACTGAATAATTAAATCCACTTAACATGGGTGCCCAAATTTGTCATTATTGATTGTCTCAAATTAGGCACTTTACGACAAATAATAAAGTTTGTCATAGCTGGTCAATATCCCAAAGTAATTCCCTTTACCCTTGGCCCTTGCTTGTCATAGAATCATAAGAATTGTCATAAGTTGTCATAGAATCCCACAAAGAAGATGTGTGTCAAATTTGTTAAAGATAACCAAAGTAAATATCTCTTACAACAATTTACAAAGCATCGACATGTGGTTCATAATGCCAACTCAAAAGTCCACACTCCACTTATGTTGGGACACAAATATAAAACAAAATAAAATATAATGATATGCAAATAACTTGCAAGGAAATGCTAAATATTAACTTAATAATTCTAGGAAATTTACAAGATTGAGACTTTATTTCCAATAATATGCCCAGTTTATAATCTCTCTCGCAAATGGCATCTTTATGTAGTCAAGCATGCTATTTATTCAATCATAGATCTCACCTAAGGTTAGGACTATTAGAATCTCCAAAGTTGATTAAGTGAAAATCGACTATATAAAAGATTTGATGTGTATTACATTTGAATGAAACTTATCACTAGCCACAGTCTCCTTCACACTCTTCACCCACTTTGCCTTTGATTCCTTCCACCTATATGATTCTTGTGTCATAATCACAAGTTCCAGTGGTTCTTGCAACTCTCAAGTGTTCTTCGTAGTAGAATAAAGCAAGAAGCGAATATGGTCTCAATTGGTTTGAGGAATCGTCTCCTCACTAAGGTCCTAAACGATGGTTGTAAATGGAGATGTGCATCTCATTTGCATTCCCTTGCATCCACCATCAATTGTTTCACCCATTCTATCCTTTCAATGTGTTTGAGTGCATTGTTAGTAGTATTCGCACAACAAGAGGTTCTATAGATGTGTTTATTTATGGTCAATTCATTTTGCTACCTTGCAAACATATGTTGCATTTGTAATCACTTCCACTACATGTTGAGGGTTGTGCTTCTCATTGGCTTCATGTAGGAATTGAAATTGGGACTTGGCATCATTGCATTTTCTCGAGCAATCAATTACCCTTGGGAAGTAAGGTCCAACAATGTATGAAATCATGATGTTGATGACTGGGAGATGTCTAATGTTCATCCACCTATTTATGGTTATGTTGTAGACTTATATTGCTCATTTGGCCTTCATCACCTCCATCAATAGTGTAGCCTTGGAATATTTTTTCCCCAAGATAATGGTCCTTAATCTAGTCTCACTAGGACCCACATAACTAGGACCAACTTTGCCTACCTTGTTAATACGATCTTTGTAAAAAGGAGATTGAGCAACATGGAAAGGAAAACCATTACGAAACTAGAAATTGATAATGTCTTGGTCTAGAGCTCCCCTTCCTTGCAATTTGATCATATTTGTAATTGTTATGTTCCTTTTCCACTTGATTCTGTTGCAATGACTTTAAATGTTGGAAATGTAGGTTGTCTACTTGATTTTTGTGGTGTATAAGAAATTATTGATGCAATCATGTACCCCCAAAATAATGTGATCATTTGAGCCTTGTTAGCAACAAATTTGGGGACACAAATCGGGGTTCTGAACCCAAATGACTTTATGATTCTGTAGTCTTACATACCAGACTCAGTCCTATTAAGGAAAACAGGGAATCAGATCCAGGCATACGATTGCCTAATTAACAGAATATTAAGAACACACATAATACAATAGATTGAGACCTAAAAATAATTGTATTGATTTCATTCATTCAACTTAGCATATACACCCTTATGCCTCCTTATACATCTCCATACATTCATATCATGTGTCTCCTTTATATATATTCTATCTTTCCTTCTATATCTATTATATTGGTCTACTATCTTCTTGCCACTGCTGATCTTCTATTACAACCTTTTTGTATGTATTGGATAGGACATGACCTATGCTTAGTACCCCTAATCTATATGCTATGCTCCAACTCTTAGGCTTCGTAGGCTGGAAGCGGTAAGATGCGGCATGTTTTCTGGATGTTTGTCTGGCTATTCTTTCCCTGCCAACAAACCCTCCCCTCAAGCATGAGCTTGCCACAAGGTCCAACCCCTTTATGAAGGGGTACATAAAAAGTGTGCATTAACCCTTGTGATGCTGCCCTTACACTCCTATTAGAAAATGTTTCATTTTCAATGCCAATTCCCAATTCATTTTGCTGCCACCCTGTTAGAGGGAAGTGACATTGCAAACTAGTGGAAATGAGTTTTCTTCTTAAATGGTCGTTTGGCATATCTGTGTTAACAACTTGGAAGGGCAATGGCATTGCAATGCACTCCAATTAAATTGCTTGTGCTTGTGGCTGGGGTCTGGCTGCACTCAGCTAGCTTTCTTACATTTGCCTTGATTTATCACCCAATCCAGGTTGCCATTGCCACTGAATAAATCCATCTCGACTTAAAAGAGATGCAACAAAAGCAACAAAAATAACAGTACCAGTATAAAATTAACAAACTTTTTAAAATTTTAATACATCCCAGCTTAAAAATACAGATTTTTTTTTCCAAAATTCAGTAAAAAATAGGAGTGTTTGCATGCCAAATATAAGAAAAAATAACAGCTTTGCAAGTTTAGACAAGTTTAAAAAAGAAAATTTGTAGGTTTGAACAAGTTAATTTGTACGTTTAGAAGAGGTTTGAAAACAGTCAACATGACATATGCAAGTTTATATTAGCAACATTGAAGGTTGTGGAAAAAGCAATGAAACATGAAGCATTTTCAAGTATTTTACATTTGACCTAAAATTGAAAAAACAATCAACACGGACATGCAACACATCTTCTTCTTCCTTTGTTTCCCCTTATTTCTCCACCCTTACTTGTTTTCCTTCACCTCTTCAGCTTTCAGACTGTTTTAATCTTTTCTTGCTTTCAAAACCAAATAACTGAAAATGCAGATGAAAACAATAAAATGATATTAGGCTATAGAGCAAATAGAAGTAAATAATATGTTCTTAATTTATGGGCCCCCAAAAGGTGTTCATTTTTATTATTATTTATTCTTAAAAACATTTTTTTTTCATTTTTAAAAGTGCTTGTATGCTGGGTACATCACAGGGGTGTCTGGGATGCCATGGCATTCCCCTGGGTCTCCCTTTAGAGGATGTTCCTAGGAGACATCCCCCACAGTGAGGGGACGTACCCAAATTTTCTGACAAGAACAAGAAGGGAACAGGGTGGGAACACTGGTTTTAGTGTATGTAGTCAATTTTTTTTTTGCCTCTCTATGATCACATTCTTTGTGTAATGGAATAAGCATGTTATATTGTAAATTATTATTGAGTTATTGACAGTTATAGACAAAATAACTACACAAGGGATTTCTTTACTTCTTACAATGTGGTGTGATTGATTCTGCAGGTGTGCGAGCAGTGTCCAAATGTCAAGCATGAGCGAGAAGGTGATTATATCACTGTTGATATAGAGAAAGGCATGCAGGATGGACAGGTATAGATTTTGATCGTCGATGAATTTTACCTGGGTTTGTAAGTGTTCAAGAGTAGCTTGAGTTGGTTTTTGTTGTAGGAGTTGCCAGTGCTCCTATTAGATTGTACTTTTATTGCCATTTAAATTTGTTGGCTCTTGTGATGTTTTTATCAGGTATGGTTGTTTCTTTTACATTTTGTAGCATACATATGGTATTATGTGATATATTTTGGAAGACAGGCTTCTAATGTCCACACACAATATTTATATCTCCATTGAATGATCAAGTAATGCTTATGTTTGGATTTTTCAGGAGATAGTATTTTATGAAGATGGAGAACCTGTTATAGATGGAGAACCTGGGGACCTAAAGGTTTGGTTTTTTTCCAGATATTTGCTTCAATGTATTAGAATTGTATGCAACCTAATATTGAGACAATATTTGTGCAGTTCAAGATTTTTACGGCTCCACATGAAAGGTTTACAAGGCAAGGGAATGATTTGTACACTACAGTTACCATTACTCTGGTTAGTCGAAACTCTTAAAATTAACCTAGAATTTTGGTTAGCACTTAGCAGTTCTCAAATTTCAACAAGAAAGCGTTTTTCTTGATTTTAGTACATTTCATAATGCATACATGAATTGTTCTGTGTATGTAATGCAGCGGGAGGCTCTTGTTGGATTTGAGAAGAGTATTACTCATCTTGATGGACATTTGGTTGCTCTAGGCACAAAGGTAAGAATACAATACTTGCTTGCATATCATCCTTTGACTCTTAACTCTTTATTTGTCTAACTTGATTTGTATTTATGTCATTTTTAATGATAAAAGATTATTGATCGTGTTTCATTTAAGTTAACAACCTCTAAACAATGGACTTTATCTCAGGGAATAACAAAACCTAAAGAAGTCAAGCGCTTTCGAGGAGAGGGCATGCCTCTACATATGAGTACAAAAAAAGGGGACCTATTTGTGACATATGAGGTTTTCTTCCCAAGTAAACTAACAGAAGAGCAGAAAAGCAAAATCAAGGAGATCTTTCCGTCATGACTGTTTACACCATGAGTTTTTCCATCCTGGTTGCCATCAAGTTATTGGCATCAAACGGAAACAAAGTTTTGTCGTATTTGACAGAGTTTAATACCAAAAAGAGCTCTCCGTTATATTCATTTAGACTTAAAATCGTAGTGTTTCAGTTAGGAACCCACTTTATGTGGTGTGGCTTACCGTTTGTACAATTAATGGAAAATATAAGTTTCAACTTATTTGGCAACTTATGATGGTTTAAGGATGCTGACGCACAAATATATTTATGTTATTCATAATCTAATGCTTCTGAGGTTACGAAGAAAAGAGTGTTACATGCAGCTAGTAATAGAAAGTGTAACTATGACCAGATGAAGATTGTAATTTTTATATGGTTGCAAAACCTATTGAGTACACATTATTTCCACAAGCCAATAAGTGTAGATGAATCACACGAGCACATTTTGAAGAACGCTTTTTGCATGTTGATGCAGTTTAACAGTAAAAACATTCAAGTGTTTCACTAGTTGCAGAACGAAAACGTATCTTGGATCTATGTTTCCATAGATTGTTTTAGCAGTTCAGTCACTTTCAATTAGTAGCTTTGTTTAGGTACCTAATTGCAGGATTAGTTAGTTGCGAGGAGGACTGCATATAGTTTCTCATGCATATGAAAATTGTCTTTACAAGAAAGCCCACTAATTCCAAGATGATAAGAAATGCCTCAGGAAGCTGTTCTTGGAGGGAAATGCTTTGCATAACAAATTGCAAGTTTTTATTTCAATTTAAAACAGCTATCTAAATATTGTTCAAGCTAAGGGCCAACATAAAAGTACTTATTTTAATTAGAAAATCCTGTTCTGTCACCATTATTTCCTACTATAGTAAGATAGACACGTAGACAAGCCAATTGAGTGGATGAAGACTCTTGTTGGGAACACACAGATGTTAATACTATTGGGATTTTACTTTTCTCAGGGCCAGGGTGATTCCTCTCTTGATTAGGTGCGGTCTCTGGGTGCTGGGGTCTCAAGGGCTTAGTTGACCTGTGCATACACTGTTGGAGAATTTCTTTGTAGCCGAAAATTGAACTTAAGAAATGCGTTTGAAAATATGTTGCAAAGCATCTATTTTGGAAATAAGTTTCCGCTGATTGTTTTAGTTATTCAGTCTAATACTTCAATTAGTACTTCGGTACCTAAGAGAAAGACTGCATGTAAATTCTCATGCTTATGAAAATTGTCTTTACAAGCAAGCCAAGTAATTCTAAAATGATAAGAAATGAAGCCGTAAAGTGCTCTTGGTGGGAAATGGTCAGATCACAGTGAATGTTTTGCAGACTAAATCGCGAAAGAATAATTTCAATTTAAAAAAAGGTTATTTAAGCATTGGTCAAGCTAGGGCCAACAGAAAAGTTACAACCTTGCATATAATACGATAAGCTGCCTCGATTACAAATATGCCGAGAGTAATGTAGTTAATATAACTACGAAATCCTTTTCTGCTGCTATTAATTCGGAAAATAGTAAGATTGGCTGGTGGATGAAACAATTGAGTGGATGAATTGTAGGAATTACTCCTCACCTCGAGAACTCTACAAGATCAAAATAACTTTAACATAAGAGAGAATGAGAAGATTAGCTTGCTGATTATTAATGCAAGAATGGATGAAAATATACATGAGAGGTCTTGCTTATAAAGACCACCTGAGAGGTAGGAATAAAGACCAGTTGAGAGGTAGGATTAGACGAAGAGTAGCTTGCTGATTATTGATGCAAGAATGGATGACAATGTACATGAGAGATGTTGACATGTGTCTTAATCTTATATAATGAGACAACTACTTCAATTGACTATTAATTGATCTAGATGATTAAAATTAAATAAAAGTTATAAATATAAGATATGATAAGATCATATATAGACAACTAAGATTTCTAGAATACTTAAATACTTAGGATCTAAGTAAACAACATGTAAATGAGTCCTTTATTAGGAACTAGCTAGGCACAATATTTTATTCACACTAACACTCAACCTTAAGTGCAATTTAGGAAGTGGATTATTATACAAAGCTGCAAGATTGTGATTATGGGGTTTTGGCTACAAAACCATGTTTTATCTATGTACAATGCAAAACTCTCACAAAGAAAGGACAAAATCTAATGTGACAATTTTTTCTCTAAAAATAGAGAATGATACAAAAAAGGATGATGTATGGAGGACTATTTGATCCCCCAAGGACTACATGCATAATGAAACTACAATAAAAAACCTCTCCTATTAGAAGGAAAAAGAGAGAGAAAATATCCCTCCATAATGAAGAAGCTCCAATGTTAATTAAGTATGCTTGCAAACAAAAGATGATCCAATGCTTGGAAGTAACACATTATCCCATACAAAGGAACAAGTCCATTGGATGATGAAGAAGCCACCCCATGTTCAATTGGAAGAAGGAAAGAAGTTTCAAAATGTGTGTTTTGTTAAGTTTTAGGATAGCTGCAAATGTAATAGCACTCTATTTTGTATGTATTTTCCAAATGCAACAATCTCTCTTTCATTTATATTAGGAATGAGGCTAGGAGAGACATGTCCCTTCATGGGA
>MU227494.1:754080-765076 GCA_018584345.1 Thuja plicata | reverse complement strand
ATATCTATTGAATATCATAGCTTCATTGTTAGATTCAATTCTACTACTTGCTAGCATTCTGTACTTTATTGATTTCAAGGTTAATTCCTAAATCAGGGTTTGACTAAGGCAAACCCCTCCCCCACAATAAAAAATCCCCTTTTTCTTGTAGGTATAGGTTGAGAACAACATATTTGAGACCAGATCTGGATACCCTTTTCGGCTTTCTTTCGGACGGCGCGAACATATTTTCTGTCAGACTTGTGCAGGTCAGGGTCAACATTATTGGGTCAGGGTTGACATTTGTGGGTCAAGGTTGACCTTTTTCATAAGACAACATCAGAACGGAAGAATAGTTTTGGGTTTTGTTCATCTCTGCATTCCAATTTGGGATCAACTGTCAGTTTTTCCAGAAATAGTCTACAGACCTCAGAAAACAACATTCTTTGATCTGTAATATTTCAAGGTTAGTGCATTTCTCCTATTTCTTCAATTACTGTCATATATCATATCCATACATATAATTAACAAAATTTAAGATTCCCCTCTTGTTATTCTCCTTTCCAAATAGTTGATTCATTTGTGCATTAGCCCTTCCTTGGGGTTGATCAACTTGGATCTCCCATTTGTGCATTTGGGAATAAAAGAGGAACATCTTATCTTCTCCCTAATCACAATTGCAATACACAATCAATTAAATTCAAGTGAGTATAAAGTAGGGTTAAGGAATTCAACATACTTTAATCAAATCAAACAACAATTAACAATCAAATCACCTTATCCTCTTTCAACACCTTACAACCCCCTCCAAATCAAAACCCCCCTATTTTATATATTACACTTGGCAAAGTAGTTGTCTCAAAATATTCAGACCCTGACAACCTTGTTGTTGAGGTTTCTATTAACATGACAACCATCAATAATGCTTTGATAGACCTAGGAGCAGATATAAACATTATGAACAAATATATTATGCAACAAATCAATATTACCAATCTCAAGAATACACCTACCATTCCACAACTTTCAGACAGTTCCACGGTAAATCCGGATGGGATGGTAGAAGATATAGTTGTAACCTTACAATATTGGTCATACCCTGCTGACTTCATGATACTTTAACCAAAAGTCACATTGTGGGGATATCCAATCATTATAGGAAAACCTTGGTTAGCCACTATTGATGCTTATATAGGCTGTCACTCAGGAGATATGGCCATCTCTAATGGTCAGCATACTAAGATGTTAGCCTTATATCTACCTGCCCAACCACAAATGGAGTTGACCTCACCAATCTGGCCATAAATAGGGGAAGAGGATGAGGTAGTAAATTCAATAGCTCAGTTAATGATGTTGAAAATAGACCCTTTCCTACAGCTTCAAGAAGATACCGTGATCACAAACATTTTGCAAAAATTAGTATGGACCGAGTTCACATTCTATGGACTGTTCATCTCCACATCACTGCTCCCTATAGCTTTTGTGTCCCGATTGTGAGTTGTGTCCATCTCCTAAAGCCAAATAAATCTACCACCAATTGATTCCACATGAAATTCAAGTACCCTCATTCACAATTGTTTCTATGGTGGAGCTAACCAAATAGTTCAAAGTCTCTCCAGGATGCTACTTGCACATCAATAGCCAGCTTACCCCTTAGCAACAAACATCCTTAGCCAAGCTATTAAAAGATCATGCCACAACATTTTCATGGGATTATGGGGATATGAAAGGCTTAGATCCCAAGTTTTGTACTCATAAGATATATCTCAAAGAGGATAAGGCCCCTGTTAGGCAGTTTTAAATATGTGTTAATCCTGCATTAAGGGAGATTGTGAAAACTGAGTTACAAAAGCTGCTTAGTGTTGGTTTCATCTACTCTATCTCAAATAGTCAATGGGTCTCTCCATTAGTGATAGTCCCCAATAAAGGAGACAAGTGGATGGTATGTGTTTATTATAGAGAGCTCAATAATGGCACAAAAAAGAATCACTTCCCTCTTCCATTCATAGATCAAGTGCTAGACTCCTTAGTAGGCAAATAGTATTTTTCATTCCTCGATGGGTATTGTGGGTATAAATAAATAAAGTATCTTCGTGAAGACCAAGAAAATACTACCTTCACCTGTCCATGGGGAACCTTTGTCTACTCATTATTACCCTTTGGCCTTTGTAATGCTCCAACAAAATTTCAAAGGGCAGTCATTAGTATCTTTGCTGATATTTCTCATGAATGTATGGAAATCTACATGGTTGATTCTACTACATATGGGGAAACCTATGAGGCAAATTTTTCTAACCTTGGAAAATTTCTTCAAATATGTGAAGAACATAATCTATCCTTGAAAAATGAGAAGTGCTTTATGATGATGAAAGAGGGGGCAGTGTTGAGACATTATATCTTTGTTGTTGTTATTCAAGTCGATCCTGCTAAGATATAGGTCATCATGAACTTTCCCACACTAACCAAACAAAAGGATGTCAGAATTTTCTTAGGACATGCTAGCTAGTACATAAGATTTATCAAAGGCTTCAATAAAATGGAAAGCCCAATGTATTCCATACTTACAAAGGATTCTGAGTTTCTATGGACTGCAGCTTGTGATGAGTCCTTCCTACACCTTAAGTGTGTTCTTACTTAGGCACCTATTCTAAGGGGGCCAATTCATCATTTCCATTCCATATTCATATTGATGCTTCTGATTATGCTGTGGGAGTTGTTTTGGGGAAGAAAGAGGATGTTGTTGAGCATGCAATCTATTTTATAAAAAAAAAATTTGCAGGGACCTGAGCTGAACTACATAGCACAGAGAAAGAATTCTTGGCTTTCATCCAGGTCCTCAACAAATTTTGCCACTACATTACCGGATACTAGATCTATGTGCACACTGACCATGCAGCCATTAAGTAATTGACTAAAAAAATTGTTATCACAGGGAGGTTATCCAAATGGATTTTATTTCTACGAGAGTTTGATATCACAATAGTTAATAAACTAGGTCGACTTAATGTCATTGTTGATTTCATGTCGCGGTTGCAAAATGGTGATGATTCTCAAGTCATTGATGACAATTTTCCCGATGATCATGTGTTCTCCATCTCAGTTAGTACACCCGGTTATACTGACATTTCCAATTACCTATCCTCTCACAGGGTACCTCCACACTTCTCATCAAAGGAAAAGAAGCTTCTCATAGAGAAATTTTTCAATTTCTCTTGGATTGCAAATTTCCTATTTTATACTAGACCTGATCATATTATGCAAAGATGTGTAAGGGATGATGAAAGCTATGACATCCTTCATGTTTACCATGATGATCCATGTGGAGATCACTTTGAAATAAAAAGAACAACAATGAAAGTGTTAACCATTGGTTACTACTAGCCAAATTTACATAAAGATGTAGCAAACTATACTAGAAAGTGTGACATATGTCAAAGGATGGGTAGACCTACAAAGTCTAATGAAATGCCTCTCTTTCCTCAAGTGGTAGTTTCTCCATTTTACAAATGGGGATTGGATTTTGTGGGACCAATCAACCCTCCATCCAATGATAATTCCTATATCCTAGTTTGCACAAATTATGTGACTAAGTGGGTGGAGATCTGAGCAATGAAACATGCAAGAGAAAATAAAGTTGCTGAGTTTTTGTATGAGGATATTTTCACAAGATATGGTGTTCCAAGAGACCTGGTCACAGATCAAGGAACCCAGTTCACATCCACTTTGATCACTGCATTTATGATTGAGCATAACATTCATCATAGAAAGTCCAACCCATACCACCCCTAGGCTAATGGAAAAGAAGAGATCTCCAACAAAGAAATTAAGGCCATCCTGACCAAAACAATCTAGATACAAAAGAAATATTGGAGCAGCAGGATTCAAGAGGTTGTTTGGGCATGCAGGAAAACCTGGAAAACCACCACAATATTCACACCTTTTGAATTGGTGTATGAGAAGTCTTCCATGATTCCTATAGAGTTTGAGCACAAGAAATTACCCACAACACTAGATTTGAACATGGATCTTCCAGCCTTAACGGGAATGAATCCTGCATCTCAATACTCTAGATGAGATGAGGAAGGTGACACTACAAAAAACATAGATATTCTAGTTACAACAAAATAAATGGCATGATTCACACATTTAGAGAAAAAAAATTTGCTCCTGGTGACTGGGCTCTACTCTATGATTCATGATTTTAGGAACACAAGGTAAGATAACTTCTCATTGGCTCGGGCCTTATGAAATTGAAAGTTTTTGAAAATGGCACAGTTCAGTTATCTACAATTGACCCTGTGCATTTCAAGCTACTGGTCAATGAACATAGACTTGGTTTGTACCATAACCCAACCACAAAGGCCGAGTTCCTATGACAATTTGAGAATTCTCTTGCAGTCAAAGGGAATACCCTTCTGCTTCATTCTCTCTAATCTTCTTACGTCATGCAGTTCCTAATAAAGTTTCCTTTTCCCATGGAAACCCCTTCTTTCCATAATAAACTCATTCCATTCCACCTCATCTCATGTTTCTTCAATGTCACTCATCTTTCCATGTCATCATTGCTTCAAAGATCTACCTTTCTCGGTATACATCAACAAATCTTTCTGAATTTAGGCATTCACTGGTAAATCAATTCCAGGTATGTATAAGCATTTATTATTCAATAAGCTTACCCATTCTTACATGATCGCTGTTAATTTGTATTTAATAAATAAAAATCATTCCAACGTCATTGTCCTTTTAAACTGCACGTGTGTACACCTACCACCTTTTTTGTAGGGGGCGAGGTTGTTAAATACACATCCTCATTAATTATTCTTTCTTTTCTCTACCATTATTATTTGAAATGTTTTCCTTTATCATTACACTTCTGCAACTATTTTTAACCATTCTTGCAATTTGATGTGACAACCCCCACGTGAGAAGTTGTCATTGCCAACCTTGTTTAAACGTTTATTTCAAAAATGCCAACTCCAACTAGCTCCACCAAAATTTCAAAATCTCATGTCAAGAAGTTTGCGAATATGACCCTCAAAATTTTAGTGCATAATATCCTTAGCCTTAGCAGCGGAAGAATTCAGAATAGCTGGTATCTATCAGAGCAAAATTTAGAGAGTGGTATATTTTGAAAGCAGTCAGCATTGGCAGGGTTGTGAATTTCTCAGAATGGGCAGACCACCTATAAGACATGAACTAGTCGACCACTTGTCCTTGTTGCAAGACCAGACGAGTATTCAGAAATTCAACAATATTGGGTGGTTGACATATTTCCTTCGATTGCATGGTTATGATGAGGAAATATTACTGACATTTTTTAGAACTTTAAATAATGGTGAAGCCCAAGGAAAGGGCTTGAGGGTAGACACTACGGAGGAAAGAATTGTTGAGGTTTTAGGGCTTCCCATTATAGGTGAAGCATTTCCTCATGGAAATGATGCATGGTCAACACGGGATGAGCTCACCATTCCAACATACTAGAGGCTTGAGGCAAACAAGCAAGGAGCAAAAATATTGTCCCTGCCTGGAGCACATCCACAACTTACGGTCTAGATTATCAGGTATTTGACCTGTGAGGGATATTTTTCATTCTTACATGCAATGTATTTCAAATTGCTTAGTCATTTAGGACATAGGCGAACTATGAATGTTCCAAATTTTCTTTAGTCCATGCTAAATTTGAGTTCAGAGGATGTTAAGAAAGGATGACAACATGTCATAACTCATCATGTGTTGATCAAATTATTGGTGGAAAGGTCTTTAAGGGATGTGTCCCCCATGACCTTTGTGGAATTTGTTCTATCCCAAGGAGTGCTATTAATCAATGAAGCACCTGACTAGAGGGTTAATGAGGAACAATGAAATGTTCTAGAAGAAACATTGTCTCCAATACAAAAGTCATCTACCTCTAACCCTTTCCCTGAGGAAGCAGAGCAGGAAACTAGGGCATCTAGAAATCCAAACCTTAATGCTAAAGTGGTTGAGCACAAGATACATGTAGCATTGCAAGGTCTTGCAGTAACTCAGAGCAGCAATCAGAAAGACAAAGGGAAAGGAAAAATGACTAAGGATATATCTAAGAAGGAAATAATGGTCACTCCTGAACCTGCTTCCAAGGGTTCCAAAAGGAGAAAACCTAATATTGACACTTCTCCATCTCCTGTAGCTATTGTATCTGATGACACTTCCCCTGCTACTTTCAAATCTCCTGCAGCCACTTCTTCCAAGAGGAGAAGTACCCCAAAGAAATGACTTGCAACCACTAAAAGGAATCCTCCAAGAAGAAGTGTTTGACTTCATATGAAAGGAGCGGTAACACATGCTACAGTTCCCAAGGCCATGCAGGCAGATGTACCAAAGAGTCCCTTATAAGAACCACTGACAGATGAACCCAAAGAAAATATTAGCAACCCACCTCAAGAATTCGAAGACATAAGGGGGAGGATCCCATAGCCACATCATTTAAGGAAGCCATTAATCAACAAAAGGAGAATGATAATCAACCCTTGATTCAAGAGAGAGTTAAGGGAAAAATATTTAGGTTGTCACAACTGAACAATTGATAGATCACAATTCCTCATTGCAAATGATATTATGACAACCTTCATCTATGAATGAGCCAACTCAAGATGTGGCAGGGTCCAGAAAGTGAACAAACAAAGGTAACTTTTGTTAGGAATAAGGTGTCTCAACCTTGGATAATTCCTATTCTTATTATTTGTTTTGTAAAATGTATTTCTTGCAAATAATGTAATTAAGTGTGAGTGTACATGTCTAGTTGGCATGTTGATGTGTCACTCCACTTGATGTGTCGGCATCTTGAATTGTGTGTATGGAGATCATGGTTGAAATGGTTATGACAGATTCCTATGACACGTAAGAGCTATTTCTAGGAGATTTCAATGAGAGGTGAAGACATGCAATGACATGTGGCAGCTGATAAAGTTGAGTATTGTACACTCTTCCAATCCTTGATCCCAACCGTGGGGTTCGGGGCATCGCCCCAAAATTTTCTTTAGGGTTCCTATTTTCTCAGAGAATGGTAACACCCTAATACGACTATCTTTGGTAGTTGCCCTAAAAAGGAAAGCACAATGATATAAGCATTTTTTAGGGTTACAGGAAAGGATACAAAAAGAGTGTATTGTTGGTATAATCTGGTGCTACTAGATTTGTCTGTGTGTGTCGATTGTCTCCTGAAAGAACTTGCATTGCGAGTGTGTTGTAACCATTGTGTTGAAGATAATACATTGTGCAGGTTTTGGAGTGCTGGGGTTTTTTACCGAAAGGTTTTCCCCAGGGTAAATCATTGTGTCATTCTCTATTTTCTATATGCATGGTATATGGTTGCAATATCTTTGTTAAAGTAGTTAACAAATCTAAAATTGTAAGGATTTAAAAGAATTTGCACAATACTTTCCTTTAGAGATTAGTGTAGGAAGTTGTTTCCGCACCTGAGTTTCCTGTCAACTTTTCAATCTCTATCTCTAGATCTTTATAAACAAATGCAGTATGAAAAATCTATGTGGAGATATAGAAGAATAAATTGAGAAAAGAAATAGATAGGCATAAATAAGAAGTACATGCTTTACAACACAAACTAGATTCAATAATAGAGTTGATTCCCCTTATAATAGAATGCAGACCACCCCGAAGGGTATATGCATTATGTCTGGAGGAACAATCTCTTATGTTCAAATTGATGAGAATTGTTAGAGACCTCAAATCAAGCATAGCCTCACCACAAGAATTTGTGGCTATCTATGAGGGGCACCTAACTCTATCACGAATTTGCTCTATGAATTATACCTGCACAACTATAGTATCCCGTATGTTACTTATTGGAATCCATTATTTTTTATTATAGATGTGCATTTTCCAACCCTGATTTCATGGGTGAGAAATGAGATCAAATGGAGAGTAGTTAAAGAAATATAGGAAAGAAGAACAAGTAGTTGCCCATGTGACGTGAAAAAGGTAAACCCAAAATAATATATTATGATTTGCTAGAAATAGCCTATGGGTTCCATAAACTAGAACGCAGACAAAATATATTGGATCGCAGGGAAGAAGTTTATAAATATTTTGAAATACTTCCCTATCATGAGGGACAAAGGGCATCAGAGGGCCTTACAAAGATGGGGTAGACTGACTATGACATTAATGAAGGTAGAAACAACCTAATCAATTTTAGAGCTATCATGTAGAGGGTTCACTGGTATATCCACCTAGGTAGACAGATCAGGCCAGATTTATGGCATCCTCTTACCTTCCAGTCTCTTATTATCCTGTGGTCACTATACTTCTGCATAGACAATGAAGTGAATGAGCAGTTGGAGGCCAGTCAAAAGAGCAAGCTCAAGCGTACAAACAATTTTTATTGGCACCTCGACAACACCAGTGGAGGCAAAACAACCATAGGGGATGTCAGAATTCTCGCCCAAATTCACAATGTGACAGTGCCTAAGGACTGACACTAGCTTTCATAGGGGGCAATGACAGAGTAACGATAATTCTGCAGATACATTTTAATAGGTAGTTAGTTGTTTGGATGAAAATGTATATATGTGTCTTTGGTTGATTTTATCTTGGATGTCTGTATTCTAACACCTTGGTGCAGATCATGATTAGTAAAAAAGGATGACCAGGTAAACGCACCCATGCGTTGGACAATCAGACCCGGTCCTACAGTGAGCCAATCGATGAAAGAGTTTATACAACTAAGGTTATGGTTGCGAGAAGGTGAAGGTGGCAGCAGTTGGACAAAGATCAGGTCAAGAACTTATTTTTTTCTTTAGAAAATATAGGAAATAATGAGAGGCTAGATATGTTCTTTTTACCTATTGCGACAGTTCCTTTCCTACTTTTCAGGATAATCTCTTTCCTACTTTCTAGATGTGTAATAAAGTCTCCGCTTGTTTTATGGTGTGAGTTGTTAGCTGTTAGATGTCTTTTCCTTTAAATAAATCCCCACTCCTATGTGAGAGGGAGGGCGTCATTAGTTTTTCAGAAGTTATAGTTTCCATTATGTTACTTTTAAGTTTTCATGAATACAATTGTACTTTATTCTTGAATCAATGATAGTGAAGCATTGAGAGTTAATATTATGTAACTGAGTTTTGGATACTCATCCAAGTGGGTCCACTTGGTGAGGAATCTACATAGATAGCTTTATTTCCTGTAGTTTTCATTCCTACATCTTGATGTTTCAATTCTAGTGTTGAAACTATTCCTGCAACCAAAGCCAAGGTTAGTTGTTTCTTCCTACAACCAAAGTGGCAGAAGATTTGAAACATCGTGGTTTGTAGTTTCAAGCTTTTCATTCTTCAAGCTTTAATATTGCTGCATTCATCTCTCAAAGTATTTTGTTTCCCACAGCCATAGACTAGCTTTCCTTTCAAGCAATTTGTTTTGTGCAGCCATATCATGGTCTGAGTCAGTTCTCAATGCATATATTTTGCTATCTCATTTCAAAAAGCATGTTCCTGGGTTGATAAGTAAATGAATTTTTATGATAAGGAGGATAACTGCTTGGTAGGATGGCCAATCCCTAAGTCCTCGCGATAAGCCTAATTTTTTTCCCTTTCTAAAACCAATCAGAATGCGTGACTTACCAAGGCAACAATACTAAAATTAAACCTCCATATAGTGAATACCCCAGACTGGTAACATGCCTTTACAATGACATGCAGGCAGGAAAAAAGCTTTGCAAATACACTCGGGACCTACAAAATATATCTAACCAATTACAGTCAATTCAATTCTTCATTAAAGACACCCTGTCAACACAGATCTCTTTGCCGCCTTCACAATATCACGACCGATATATAGAATGAGGCAAAAATAAATGCCTTCTGATCAATGAATGGAAGTGCTTTCCAATCATGTGATCAAGCTGAGAGAGGCTACACTACTAACACAATGGGTCGAATGTCGCCTACTACAATTACAATGAAACCCCCATCAATGTGCAGGTAACAATATTGTTTACAGAGCAGTGAAGCCTTGAACCGCTACTGCAAATAATCACCTTGCAATGATGTGCATATCTGATGTTATAGTTTACGGAATTGTGGACCTCTAGCAAAGTATGGGCACCGTAAGTTCAATTGAACAACTTTTAGAATTCAATGCCATATGACAATCTATATTGTAGAATCAGTTGAACAATATACAACTACAACAACAAACATTAGGAACTCATGATATCAGTATAATCATGTGCAACTTCTTTCAAACTGGTTGCATACGAGGTATGATTTCATTGAAATCAATGCTCAACAATATGTATCAATAAATGAAAGAGAACTATATATTCGATGCATCTCTAGACATATATTTAGAAGGCATGCATTGGAAAACAATAGCAAAATGTCACACGATGCTTTCAGTATCTCATCGGTCTTCAACCTACTTTCTACCTCTCTCGTTCCACAAGAATTACCAAGTGCATGAATATCAAAGTCGATCTCAACTTGGAGAGATATACCGGTAATACCTATTGATCGATATATCATAGATCCGTGCCATTTCATTATTTTTCTTCAACCATTCTCATCGGTGATTCTATCTTCAATAGGTGACATGCCAATTAGTTCGCTGACTTGTCTATTATAAGTTTGAGTCACTTACTAATCGTACTCTTTATTGTACTTGCCGTAGGCAATATACTATTGCATTCAGTTGTGCACCAATAGTGAATTAGTTTTACACCAGTGAACCAATCATAAATCAGTATTTTTTTCTTATTGAATTATTTGTAAAGTTTAAATATTTATTTATGAATTAAATATATTCTATAAATTATTTATTTCAATTATGATTGGTTCAATTGATTTGGTCTTATAAGACCCCTTTTTTTGGAGGCTTCACAAATTTATTTTTTTGTGGTAGTTTTTAACATAGTTTTCTAATATATAATTTATATATCATTTAATTTATTTTGAAATTGGTCTTTTAATTTACAATATAGTATATTTATGAGATAGTATATTTTATATTTTATATTGTAAACATG
>MU227494.1:742774-753995 GCA_018584345.1 Thuja plicata | reverse complement strand
TAATCTATATTATTCTATAATTTATAATATAAAATTACTATATCATATATGCTATATTATATAATTTTAGTATTTCAGTAACTCTTTATTTATTATTTAAATTCTACCTTACATTTATAATTTATAATTATATTTTAAACAATATACTATTGCATTCAGGAGGCTTGCTTCATATTATAATTACAAACTATTCAATGTAGTTCTAAATTAATTATTGAAATGATTTAGAACTACCAAATCTAGCATGTTAATGAATTAATTCAAACTAATTAATAATTATTTTTCCTATGTATAAATATTTATATACAACATTCCAATTTGTACTAACTAAAGATTATACTATAAAAAGAGCATAACAATATTTTTAACATTCTAATTACATCTAAATAACAATATTAAATCAACTAATATTTAGTCATTACAAATATTTATTTTTATTCATAACTATTAATTAAAATATACTTAATATTTATAAGAAAATAAGAATTATAATTATAATTATAATTAATTACGACAAGTAGAAGCCACTACTTAACACTTGTTTCTTTATTTTTTTGCTATTATTGAAAACTTTATTGTAAGTACAAGCTCCGCCTTTGGACTAATCTTTCCATCCTTCCCTTGCTAACTCAGACATTTCATTCTTGTCTTTTAACACCTTACGATAGTCAAACATATATCACCATCGATTGTTGCATATGTTTATATCAAAATGAACATGCTACCTTTATGATTTATAAGCTGCCTTATATTCTATTGTTCTTCTGCTTTATATTACCGCTCTCTTTCCAAGAATGTGATCCTTTGGTGGTTTTGAGTGGATTTGGCTTAGTGCGATCATATCTACAATGGCGTTCTCTGCTTGCGGAAACCCATTGGGCGAGCACATGAAGAAGCATCATGTGGTGCAGGGCCACATCATTCCCTCCCTTCACCTTTCCAAACTCCTCGCCGCTCGAACTGAATTTACCATCACCGTCGTAAAGACTCCTCTCAACGTTCAAGCCTTAACACCAACCATTCAATCTGCCTACCAAAAGGACTCCTCCCTTGACGTACACTTAATGATTCTCCCTCTCTCTAGTGTTGATCATGACTTACCACCGCATACAGAGAACACAGATTCGCTGGCCTTACCACAATTCTTACTCTTATGGAAGCCTCTGAGAAATTGCATCCCCATTTCGAGAATATGATCTGTGTAGAAGACGACTGCACTCCTCTCTGCATTGTCAATGACTTATTCCTTAGATGGACCCTCAACGTTGCCGACATATCTTGAATACCCAGAATCTGCTTCATGACCTCCACTGCTTATGACATCTTTCTTTTCTACTCTATGTGGACTCATTTTCCCCATACCAAGACCGACTCAAAACAATTAACTCTTCCAGATTTTCCTCACAAAATGCCGCATCGATCTCAACTTCCTGCTAGCATAAAAGCAAGGGCAACGAGAACCTCTCAGTGGAGCCTATTTCAATCTCGCTAGATATTCACAATATTTCAATCTCGCTAGATATTCGCAATATGCGCAACAGGGGATTTGTCTATAATTCTTTCGAACAGCTTGAGCTCGACCATCTCATAAAATCAACTGGCAGACTTGTCTGCGTGATTGGCTCTGTCCTCTGACCATAATTTCAGTATTCCACTCGATCTCAATTACTGGAAGGTAAGGAAGCAGACATCGATGTAATTTCCATTTTGCGATGGCTCGATACTCAGAATCCTTCCACCGTGATCTACATTTCCTTTGGCTCGTGTGTAGAATATGATCTACGCAATCCAAGCTCGAACTTGTTCTGACACCATGTTGTTTTTGTGTGTTCTTGTTTAACCACGGGATATGAATGAGATCATTGTTTCCCTCCCAACTACTCAGGGCATGTTTGGTGCCAGGCATTAATCTGGAATAAGCATTTTACAGATTTAATTTTTTTTTTAATTTTTTTTTTAATCATTTTTTTTAATGTGGGTATGTATATATATACACATGTGTATATATATATGTGCGTGTATATATGTGTATATATACACATGTGTGTATACACATGTGTATATACACACATGTGTATATACACACCATGTGTATATACACACCATGTGTATATACATGTGTGTGTAAATATACACACATGTGTGTATATATACATGTGTAAATATACACACACATGTGTCTATATACACACATGTATATGTGTGTATATGTATATATGTATATATTTGTGTATATGTAGATGTGTATATGTGTATGTGTATATGTGTACACAAGTTAAAAATACATATTGTTCAAATTAATAAAAAAAATGAAAAATAATCCTTATTCCAATTCTACGATATGGGATCCAAACGTATAATAGCTTATTCCAACTTTCATTTTTAGGATTAATTAATCCGAGAATAGGTCCTTATTCTAGAAAAGGCCTATTATGGATAAGTTAATGCCATGCACCAAATGGGCCCTAAACGATAAACGATTATCATATCCTCGGAGCATTGCTTTTTTAAAATAACACAGATGATTATAGGTATTCAAAGTCCAAGAGAGGAAGATTTAATCTTCCTTTTATACCTATCGGTAATGCCCCTTCACCAAGGCATGCCACTCTTCCAAGTTGGCCCTATAAATTATATAAATGTCTCATATAATTAATTATATAATATTATCAATAATTATATTAGCAATATAACTATATTATCACAACCTTTATATTATCTATGTCAACCTGAATGAATCTGACCATATCTACAATAACATTATGTTGCCCCACTTTTGGTCTTTATATCTCAAGACAAAAATGGATGTTTTGTGTGTGGTAGTGTTCGTAGAAGTCTCATACAAGTCCGGAGTCTAAGTCTAGAAGTCCACTGTAGGTAGAAGGCCTTTATCGGATTTCCCTAATTTGACTTCTCTTTCCTAAGCTGGGAGGGATTCTGAGTCCAAAAATCATGTTTTATCAGGTAGGTTAAATCCCTAATCCGGTAAAGGCTACGTTTTAAAGTTTCTAGCTTTAAAATTACAAGCAGGTAAAATACTTTGCCTCATATCTTCAAGTTGCAACATTGGCAGGAAATCAAGTTTTGGCTTCTCCATGGTGGAAAATGACATACGGGGTGCGCTTTCCGCAATTGACAGACTTAAGAATACCAGAGATAAATAAAGATGGAAAATGAGGAAGTTGGGAACAAGAAAGCCTTGAGAACTCATGTCGAACCTATAAGAAATGATCAAACAGAGGAGATTTCATGGAATTCATCATAAGCAGAAAAGTGGAAAATGGCTTCTCCGCTGCTCCTACCAGCAGGTTCCGACCCACGAGATGTGTTTTCCGCCAAGCTATCAATGTGAAGAAATTTCAAAGAATAATCCATTCCATAAGAGAGCCGACACATAAGAAGGCAAATGGAATCAATATATATCACTTTGGCATCCCTACAGGCCAGAATTCTCCTTTGGCAGATTTTAAGACAGAGAGCACTCCAAAGGCATTTTTCCGCTCAAAGGAGAAGCAAAAAAGTAATTCTCCGCCGCTTTAGGAAAGTTACCGTTACAGTTACTAAAGTAAAAAAAATATTTTCTAATGTCATGAAAAGCAAAGTAATTAATATGAATAAGGTCATTTTACTTTGTAACTGACTTATTCATTAATGTAAAGTTCTTCTCATTCATGTGACGCGGGAAGTTGGCTGTTAAACGGTAAGAATTCAAAAAATATATATAATCAGTTGAAGACCTCGAACTGGAATCACCATTGTTCACCAAATCGTTTGAATTTGAAGTAGCTAAGACCAGTCACTCTTTGTTCCTGTTTTCCAAAGAGAAATTCGAATCTTCAAAGTGAATCACACTTACATGGCTTCCAGATTTGTAGGATTCGATGGATTGAACGGTATTACCTCTGAGTGGAATAAAATCTCAGATACCTCGCTGAAATTATTCGACATGCAGAATTTCCATAACAGACTGGGAGCAGAGCAAATCCATCCTATCACTGAGAAGCTAAAGGAGAGTGGGTTAGTTGAAGCCGCCGGTTTCCTGTAGCCGTTCAAGCTCCTGAGTTGGTTCAAAAATGTATAGCCCGATACAACCTCGACACCAAGCAAATTCTCCTGCCAGACAACACGGTGCTCCTCTCCATTGATAGAGAATCTGTTCAGAATTCTCTCCGCATTCTAGAGCAGGCAGAATACTCTGAGATGACTTATAGCCAGACAGTTTCTGAATATTCAGCAAAGAGACCAGTCTGGAAAAGAGAGATTATGAAGTCATGGTTTAAAGAACCCAAGAGTGCTAAGGGCAAGTTGCCCAAAACATTATTTGGCGCAAATCTAAAGCCCGAGATAGTGGACATCCTGGTATTACTCCACAGGATTAGAGGTGAGAGTGAAGCTTTTAATTTCATTGAACAACATTTCTTCCTGGTTCAGATAATCTGTTCTCAGCATCATTTCATTGATTGGGCGTTGATGGTAAGCGAGAATCTCTTGGACGCCCTCAATAGGGCCAAATTTTAGAATGAATTTTACATGTCCTCTGTCTTGATATATATTTTAGCCACGATTCAAATCTGGCATGGGCTTCCTAGATTAGAAGAATTCCCGGATGATGTGAAAAGCTATGATTTTTTCCCTTCTTTGCAACTATAAAATAGCTATGCTGATTATCTCATGATTAATGATGCCTTTACAATGAGACTGTGCAGGGAGCTACAGGGTTGTCCAGAGAGGATATTTTCTCCTGAAGCCATGGCTTTTATAAGCCAATTTGGATGTTATTTTATTTAGTTCGGAGATTTTTCATATCTTCGTCTTCGAGGTTTTGATGACTATCCTTTGAAGCTGCCCAGATACCCTACAGACATGATCGTGCTGATCGAAGTAATGAGGCAAGCACTCTAGGTGAACCTGATCTACTCAGAGGTGAAGAATAAAGGCTACGAGTTCCTGATGGTCATCAGAGCTTATAGTTGTGCGTGCCGAACAGAGGCAAATAATGTCCTTAAAACATTCTCGAAGAAGTTCTCTCTGGCAACATATGACATTCTGAGACCGCAGTATGATCCTGTTGATTACACCAGAGATGTCTTGCAAATGAGTCGGGCTATTCATCATGTACCTAGTATTGAAGACTATTGGGCCAATTGCAAAGATGACTTGGAGAGCAGGGAAAGGTTCTACACCCGGTTAACCATTGAAAAAATCAAAAATTTCAATGTTAACATCGCAGTAGAAGGGCTAGAAGATGATGGTAATCATCTGTATGATGATACCTACTTGGAGAAAATAAAGTGCACCCCTATGTGTTCAGAGACGATGCTGGACCAGGTGGTAAGTGACTTGCAGACCCTAATGGCGGGTATTTTCAAAAGAACAGCTCAGTGGGTTGAGTGGACGGCAGGCCGAAAGAAAAGGTCAGAGAGGAAACCTCCCACTCAACGAAATCCTACGAAAACAACTAAGGGTGCTGCAACCTCTTCCTTCGCAGCAATCTTTCCAGTTGCACAGGGATTAATTCAACCATCGGGGGGAGGAGATGAACCTCCTAAAAAAGCCTCTCTCTTAGAGAAGACTTGTGGAGAAGGTCCCCTTCCAGATGTCGGAGTCACAGAAGAGGCTGACCCGACAAATCAAGTCGAGTCTACAGATGAGCCTCCTAAAGTTGCAGAGCCTGAGCAGCCAATTATTGCCACTGCTATAGATGTTTCGGCCAGGACTTCGACTCGAGAAACTCCAAAGAGGATGTCCCCTGTTATAGTCAAAGTTGGGGAGGATAGCCCTAGTACTTCTATAGAATCTAATAAGAGAGGTGGGGAGCAACAGGAGGTTACTCAGGTTGTGAAATTGATCTCCTCCTCGCCTACTTCAGTGAACCCATTCGCCTCTCATCCCAAATCTACTCCTCCACTTATTAGAAAGCTATTCATCGAAGAGTTGGTCTCCGCCAACAAGGTCACTAGCACAGAATCATGGATAGCAAATACTCTAGAGCGCAAGAGGAAGAGGGTAGAAGAAGCAGTTCCCAGCAAAGACACCCTATCATGGGCTTTTCAGCCCAAGGCTACTACAAGAAAACTGAAGAGTGCAAAGAGTATGTCTACTCTGGGTCATGATCCTGAAACAGGGCACTTCAGCATGGAAGTAGCCAAGCCTGCCAAAGACGGAAGGCTCAAAGATCTAGCGGCTTCTGATTTTCAGTTGCAATCATTCGATATGGGCTTAGCTCGGCACGACACTAAAGTGGATTGGTGGAATTCCACCAATGTAGTAATAGAAGAGGATTTGGAAGATCTCAAGACTTCCAAAATTCAGCTTAAAGAAAAAGTGGCTCAGCTGACTGAGTTCATTAGACAGCTCTTAACTCCTATAGCAAGCGCTCCCAGTACTCAAACTTCCTTTGATCCTAGTACTGTTGAGAACCAGGCCATCCTTGCCAAGTTGCAAGAAGATCGACATTACAGATAGATTGGTAAGAGATGGATCGAGAGGCTTGAGTCGGAAGGTCTAGTGATCATTGAGCAGTTAGCTAATGTTATTCTAAGGCTAGAAACGGAGAAAAACAACATTGAGAAGAATTTACAGACTCTCACTGCAGAGAGAGTGAGATGTCAAGAATGCATATTTATGTTGCATGTGGCAGTAAAGATGAAGACTAAGGGGGCCCTAAAAGCTAAGATCCTATAGAAGGGTGATGAGCCCTTGATCGAATGGCTCCAAAGTCTGGAATTCAAAATTGAGATGATTATTTAGGCCGAGACAGGGCTACAACAAACAGATGTTAAGGTGCAAGAGGAGCAGAGTAAAAATTATAAACTCCTGCTAGGACTTCATGTGGATTCGCAGACTAGTGGTGAGGGCAAAGCAATAGTTGGAGTGGCCAACATGCAGAAGTCATTCATAGACTACTTGCATAATTTGGCAGAGCTGTCTTCGACTCATTTAGACAAGGTGCCAAAACTCCAGCAATTGAGTGGATGCATCTTTAAGGCTATGGAAGAACTAAAAGACCGGTCAGAAGCAATCAAGACTCTAGCCAAAGAGCATTCCATATGGCTCATCCGTTACACCAACATCCATGTCAACAGACACGAAGAGCTCATCCAGGTCATCACTGCTGTGATAGCCTATAGGGCTAAATTAGCTAAGGAGAAGGAAGCTGAAACATAAATGTATTCTCTTCTTGTGCTATTTTTGTCAAGATTTTGTAACGGATAGACCTTTAGTTATCATTTTCTGGTTGGGAAGTTGAACCGTTTCGGTTACTTCTTTTTATAACTGTTCAATTTGGAACTCTATATGTATGAATCCAAAAATCAATACAAGGGTCGGCCAAATTTTGGTGTGAAGAATATATCATCGTTGCTGAGTCAATTGTGTATGTCTGAATGCCATTTCTTTAACTATTCCATTGCATCTGATTTATCTTTCTGTTGAATTTGAACATCTCATTTGAATTAGACTCGTAATCTATATTTGAGCCAAATTTTATTATTATGATTTGATACTATTAATTTAGGGGAAAATCGGTTGCTTCTCTAAGTTTTGGGAATGTTCTTGTAATACGGATTGACTCATATCATCACATTTTTAGCTTTCAGTCTAGCATTTGCATTTTACTATTAGCCTATGCATCACCAGTTTTGGGAAATTAATCTGATCGATAGAGTCTCAAAATTGGTTAGATTCAGAGTTGTAATTAATTTGCCTGAGCTATTTTCTGTCTAGATTTAGCTTGGTTCACCTCTCCTGCTCTCGGGTTAAGAGCATACCCCTGTTAGGTTAGGAAAGACTAAAATTCATCGAACATTATTCACATAAGGGAGCTATACCTTCCAATTTAGAGGAAATCTATCAATCTAGCGATAGATTATCCAACTGTTGGTATCAAATTGTTTCTCTTAGATTTGGGCATTTGAGAGTTAAATTGAAAAGAAAAATCTGTTTACCAACATATTTTTGGCGACTCTACTGGGGAGACAAACAATCGTTATACCAGAAGCATACAATGAGGAAACATGGTGCTTCCCCATGAAAATATAACCCCTGTGCTCCAACGTAATCTTGGATTCCAAGACGACCAAGAGGATCTCATTTCCTCATTAAATACTTTCATCTGGATATACAAGAGAAGTACTGAACATTATAGAAACACTAGTCAAGTGCTTGAACTGGAAGAAGCTAGAGTAGAAGCGCTTGAGAGAATATTACAAAGAAGAAATCTGAGAAGGGCAGAGCATGAAGTTAGGCCACAACATTAGGCAAAAATCTAGAGCCTAAAAGATTTCTCAGAAGTACTAGGAAAGAAGGTAACACAGACCTAGTCTTTGAGAGACTTGCGGATATTAACTTTGCCCTCCTAGAAGTACCTCATCGGGGAAACAAAGCTGCAAGGAGCTAGAGCAGACCTTCTTCACCTCCTAAACCAACCACCCAGTTATCCACCACTTGCCAAGTGTTAACATTGCACGGAGTAGTTGCCCCTCATGTTGTGAACCTAACACCCTTTTTACCCCAAGTAGCCATGGCGCTCCCTTGGGCCGCTGCGGTCGGACCTCTGCAACTAGCTGCATATAACCCTCTCCCTATAGTTTCTAGAAAGAACTTTCCCAAGTTCTCTGGAGATAGGAAGGTATCTACAGATGAGCATATTGCCGCGTTCTTCACTTCAGTTAACATTATAGCTGTCAGAGAAGAAGATATAGCCGTCAGACTATTCGTTGAGACTCTTGTCGAAGGTGCCGCTGATTGGTTTCATCATTTACTTGATTCTTCTATTACCAATTGGGCCACTATGAGAGCCACCTTTGAAAGAAGGTTTAAGACCGCTGAAGATGAACATGCCTTGTTGACTCAATTGACTTCTATCAAGAAAGAGCCTTCAATCAACATGAGAGATTTTGTAGCCAAATTTAATAAGCTGGTAAATCGTATCCCAGCGGCTGACAGGCCTACTGCAGGAAATTTGAAAACTTTCTTCATAAGTGCTATGCCACCAGACATCAATTATGAACTAAGGAGAATGAACCTTGCAAATTTGGATGCAACATAGAGAACTGCTGTAGAACTCAAAGATCACATGATTTCATCTGGGAAGTGGAAAAGGGAGATACAGTTTAGAGCCAACAGTAGCAATACTACGTCGTCTGATGAGATGCTCCAAAAATTGTCTAATGAATTCACTGCCTTCAAGAGACAACTTCCCAGATTCAATAATCCCTACCAGCGAATCTTTCAAGAGCAGCCTGGGAGATATAATGATGGGAGAAATGTAGAAGGCAAGACGTTACAGTTAACTACTCCACCACAGAGGCTAGCTATAGAAGCTCCTCCTAAAAGGGGTAATATGTGTGCCTTCCACTTAACCACATATCATGATGGGGAAAGTTGTCCCGATGTAGCCCATGCTTGGAAAATGCACCAGACCAACGAGTGGAACGCTGGAGCATCTGGAGCAAAACCAGATTCATACTCACATGGCGACTCTGAAAACTTATATTTAGAGTATGAATCAGATTTAGAACAAGAAGTGACATGTTATGCCACCATAGATGGGATCTCTTATGTGGTCCTGACTCAGAGTCAGAAAGATAAAGGCCAAGGTTCGTCATTGCCTAAAAATAATGAGGCATCTACTTCCAATTCAAAGGAGCCTAATCAAGGTATGAGGATTCCTCCACCAGATAAAGAACAAAACTCTTTTGAAATTATTCAATTCTGTAGAGATTCCAGGATTTAGATTTCCCCCATAGACTATCTTAAGGCTAATCCTGTTGAGTTGCAAAAGCTGGTAGATTATTGTAAAAGCGGAAACCAAGAGTTAAATCCAAATGTCATGACTACCATAGAAAATGAGTCATTATTTGTAGACCCAGTTGAACAGAGGCAATCATCTATTTTAGCCACCTTCCCAAGCCAAAAGCCTGATCCATTCTGTGTCTTTATATATTAACAGTTGTAGATTGAGCAATTGCATAAAAGACTTCAGGGCATCAGACAATGTAATGCCATCTATCGTGGCCAAAGCCTTGGAACTTACCCTCACCAAAGCCCATGGTAGATGTTACTCCATGGATTCCAAGAAAGTACCCTTGGTTGACCAGATTAAGGATGCTCAAGTGGCCTTAGCAGCACATCTTGAGAAGAAGATGTTAACCATCCTCATCGCTGATATACCTGCTAGCTATGGTTTGTTGTTGAGCAGAAGTTTTTGCAGAGACCTTAGAGGGGAGATAAAGCTGGATTGGTCCCAAGCCCTGATCCCAATAGGTAAAAAAAAGATTAAACTGGTCCCTGAGGAAAAGGCTAAGTTTACAGTAGTGAAATCTGATGATCCTAAAGCTCAAATCTTGTACCAAGAATTGGAGTTTGGCAATTATATGTTGTTCACTGACGAACCTGAGAAAGAAACAAAAATTGCCAAAGAGGAAAAGCAATTTTTCGCTGAAGAAACACCACCACAGATATGGACTCTTGAGTTTGATGACAGTTGCGCATGGTCAGGATTTGGTGTAGGTGTGGTTTTGATATCACCCGATGGAGTATGTGAGTTGTTGGCTTACAAATTAGAGTTTTGAAACACCAACAACACCGCCGAGTATTATGCCCTCCTGTTAGGGATTATTGCCGCGAAAGAAAGAGGTGTGAAAATTCTGAGAGCTCGTGGTGATGCTGAGCTAATCATACGACAAGTCAAGAATTAGTACTCTGTAAAGAACCACAGGTTGAAGAATTACAGAAACAGAGTATGGGATGAAATAGAAGCATTGGATGCTTTTTTTATCGAATCTGTGCCAAGAGAGTTGAATTCGAAAGCGGATTCTTTAGCTGTCTCAGCCTCATTATTACTTCCCCACCCAGAATTCAAAGATAAAAAATATCAGGTGGAAGTCATGTATCGACCACCTGTGCCTGATAACGTAGAAGATTGGCAAGTTTTTGAAGATGACTAAAATCTCCTTCTCTTCCTAGAGAGCGGTGGAGACTTCCATAAAGAGGTATGTGGCGATCGTAAAGAAAGCCGCCAAAGTGAGCCAAATAAAGATAAGTCAGACATTATTCAGTTGTAAGGCAATATCATTCCGCCCCATCTAGTCCCTCTTGAAAAACTCTTCAACAGACATGACATGTTTGTGAAAAAGAAAAGAATTGAAAGAGGGCCTACCACTGGTGAATATGAAGGATTGAATATTGGAACTGAAAAAGACCCCAAAATGATCAATAT
>MU227494.1:703149-727965 GCA_018584345.1 Thuja plicata | reverse complement strand
CTGCAGACATGTTCACGAAGGCAGTCCCCAAGGAGAAGCTAGTTTCTTGCTCAGCTTCTATTGGGCTTCTTGACTGATGATCGTGGGGTTAATACACAGCAAGGTCTTTTATCCAGTGGGAGTTGCACATACTACATTGTCGTCTGGTTCTAGTCTCCAAGTGGGAGATTGTTGATATTATGGTGACTGATCATGTAGTAGGTGTTGATATTATGGAAAGAGATTTGTTTTTTTAGGAAAAAGAAGATCGACATTGTAAAACCCTAAAATGGTTGATTTTAGAGGTTGCCCTAAAATGCATGTTATAAGCGTTTGAGATGTATAATGCATTGTAAGGTTGTATATGTTTTTGCTGGATAATAAGAAAGGTTGGATGATTATGTAGGTGGACGTAGCCCAGGTTTTGGGTGAACCATGTTAAATCTATGTGTTATTTGTGTTTAGTTTCTTTCTTCTATTGTTTCTGCGTATAATTGTTTATTCTTATATTGTTCCAGTTCTGTCAAACCCTAACAAGTAAAACCCCAATATAGTATTTTCTATACAAGACACCATTCAGAATGAAAAAAGGAATTACTTGAAGCTAGAAATACCTTCTCTTGGCTCTGTCGAGGCCTTGGGGACACTCACCAGTCAGGAGGTAGTGCCTCATTTTAGCTGTCCAACTTGTAGGATCTGTATTCTGCTCTGAATTTTGATTCATTACCTGACAACATCTTCCTCTTGCTGGTTGTTGTCATCTTTTGTTTCTGCCATTTGTTCACAAATTCCTTTGCCTCTTATCTACTTAGTAACTTTGATTTAAACATCATATTCAATCACCTTGGTGACCCAACCGACTCTCTTATGGTTCAAATCTTTGTTCAAAAGGAAATCTTTGATACAAGAATGAGCAACCATGAGATGGACTGTATAATTAGAAAGAAAATGTCTAAATTTTTTCAAACTCTTTATCACTTATAGGACATGCTTCTCCATAGAGGTCTAGTTCAACTCATACCCATCCAAACCTTGATTGTAGAAAGCCACTGGTTGCTCATGTTTATCATCATTCTGTTGAACTAGCATGGTAGATATGGTGTTAGTATTCCTAAATGCATAAAGAGTGAAGTATTTTGAAAAATTTGGGTTTACCAGAGTAGGAGTAGATGTTATTGCCTCCTTTAATTATTAAAAACACCTTTTACCTTCGCTTGTCCAGTAGAATACTGCATTCTTTTTTAGCATCTGTTTCATAGGCTTCAACAATGCTGCAACATTTGGGATGAATCTCCTCAAGAAATTGATTCTCCCCAGGAAGCTTTGTATCCCTTCTTATGTGCTGGTAATGACACCGCCATGATTGCACTTATCCTTTTAGGGTCAATGGTTGTACCCTTTTTGGAAAGAAAATGTCCTAGAATTCTACCTTCGTGGACAACAAAGATGCACTTCTTTGGGTTCACTGAGACTCTAAAGTCCCTGCATCTCTCAAAGATTTGATTCAAATGAGCCAAGTGATCATTAGTATTCTTTGAAAAAGTAGTTATGTCATCTAGATAAACTAGGAAAAACTTATACATTAAGCTAGCAAATGCCATATCTATGGCTTTTTGGAAGGTTTCACCAACATTAGACAACCCAAAAGGCATCTTTCTGTATGCCATGGTGCCCCATTTAGTTGTAAAGATTATTTTGTACTGATCCTCCTCTTTTACCAAAATCTAATTATATCCAGAAAATCCATCTAACAATGAAATTCTGTCAGATCATGATACCAATTGTAGTATTTGTTCCATGGAGGGTAATGGATGGTGATCCTTGAGTGAGGCTCGGTTAAGATCTCTGAAATCCACACACAACTAAATTTCACCATTCTTCTTCCTGACGGGCACCAAGTTAGAAAATCAGGAAGTATGCTTGATAGGAAATATAATGTTAGCCTCAATCATCTTGCTCAGTTCAGTTTTCATTATCCCTTCTAACTTAAGATTTATAGGCCTCTATTTCTATCTTACAGGCTTAGCATTAGGTTCAAGATCAATGTTGTGCTAGGATAAATGAGGATCAAATCCTTTAAAATTATGGTACTTCTATGCAAACACATCACTAAATTCTAGGCATAATGAAACAAAAGCTTGTTGTTCAAGCTGTGTACATATCTTTCCAAGTTTTAGGAACTTATCCCGAAGTATTTCAATTGGTTGATAGTGCTCCTCTTTCACTGCCATGCTTTCCTTTTCTCTCCTAAGTTGATTATCAAAGTTAAAAATAGACTCAAGGGTGACCAACCCTTTGGGAAATTTGTTATTTTTTAACTGTAACATCTAATTTTTGTATTGATGGGCATATTTACTCTAATTGGCATTAGAAAATTCAGCTTCTTCCATTAAAATATTCAAGATCTATTCATCACTTTCAAAGGTCTTCCATCTTACCTAATTATCTGGGACTGAAGGTCTTACAAGGATCTTCACATATTGCTTCATTCCAGTGTTCTTAACCTCCTTAGGAATGTCATATTCAGCCCCCATGGAAGCCAACTTGTCTGCTTGCTTGTTCTAATTTCTTGGAATAGAGATTAGATAAAAAGGATCAAATCCTTCAATTAGATCCCAAACTTTGTGCTTATACATTTTGAGCACATCATTTTTGGTGTGGTTGGTATTACGAATCTGGTTAACTATTAGCTCATTGTCACCAAAGACTTGCAAACACTTGATACCCTTCTTTATGGCCCACTCTAAACCATGAATTAAAGCCTCATATTATGTTGTATTATTAGTGCAGATAAAGGAAAAATGTATAGAAGAATAATACCTTTGCCTTTCTGGTGAAACTAGTACAACCCCTCCTCTGGAACCAATCTTGCTTTTGGAACCATCAAAGAACAACTACCATATATCATTATTTTGTTGTTCTGGATCCTCTTTCTTCATCAAATTTGGGATCACTACATTTTGTTCATGAATGATATACATTCATATGCCTGACACCTCCATGTTCCTAAAGGGATCATCCTTTGGGTTCTCCTCCACCCACTCATCCAAGGCAATGTATGGGATATTCTTAGCAGTGGTATGTGGTTCTGAGATGACAAGTTCTTTCTCATGGAATGTTAGGTTAGCGTTGATGGGGCTAGGTGTATAGGGATCCACATGATCCTTTGCAAAGGTTTCTAACTTGATTCTAACCTGTGTACCATGCCTGGTCTTAAAATATAGGTGAGACCAATATGAAGAAAGATGTCCACCCAACTTGGCAGTAAAGTCTCTGCTAAGGCAAATGGAAAATTAGGGTGGTAGGTCAATAACATATACATCTTGAGGAATTGAGAAGTTAGGACACTCGTGCAAGGTGAGACTTAGGTCTTTGATGACTCCAACTGTATTGACTGATGATCCATCTAATTGGACAACATGCTTATCTAGAGGCTCATAGGATAACCCTAAGATGTCAGCTAATTGCTTAGGTATAACTGAGCTGCTTGCTCCTGAGTCAATCATATAGTTATGCACTAGAAATTTCCCAATAACAAGAGTGACATAGAAAGGAGGAGGCTTGACCTGTGGAGTTTGTTGATTATTTGTGGACTGCAGGCTAGCTTTTACACCTTGCTAGTCTTTCTGAGGCACATCAACAATCAGAACCCTAGGTTGCTCCAAAACATCCTTTTCAGTCAATTAAATCTTAGACAAAGCATCAAGCATTAATTATTGTTTCCCAAGGATGGCTAAAGTATCTAGTATGGGTACCCTTATTGAAGTTTTCTTCATTTTTTCTACAATATTGAAGGAACCCAAGATTACCTTTGGTTGTCCCTTTCCTGGAGAAACCTCTAGTTGTGTTGGTGTAGGCTGTGCCACTATCTTCATAGGATCCTTAGCTGGTACAGGTTATCCCTGAGAAAAAATTTGTACAACCTTGGGCTGTGAAACCACAACCGGGTCCTGATGATTTATAGAAACTGGTTGTTCTACATCCATGGCCTTCTTCTTTGACCTTGTGTCAGCTAAAACTAAGATATAGTTCTGATTATCATTATGGGGAAAGATATATCCATAGAACTCCTCACTCTTCCAATTCATGAGAGCCACATCAGGTGCGCTGTGTTCACTTGGGCCTACTGGCTGATTTTGCTAAATTTGAGGCTCTTGTGGCCCTTCCTATGGAATCATGACATTGTTCTGCACCATAAGGGTTTGGCCAAATCAATTGGGACAAAATCCTTGAATGTGATATTGGTTTCATGGACAACCCCATTCATAATCTTGTGCCATATTATTCGGTGGTACTGGAACAATCTCCCTAGAGGTACTAGGAATGTTAGGGTTGTAGGGTTGGATAGATCTTTGATTATAGTTCCTTGCTTGGCCTTACTGACCTGACTGATAAGGGTTCTATTTTGTTGGTATTGAGCCTGATAGGGAGCTTGGTAGGGTTGTTGGTAAGGCTGTTGATAATGCTATTGGAATTGCTGCCTCTTGAGACTAACAAGCTCATTGGTAAAGTTTTGCAAGGTCTTTTTAATCTCCTTCAGCTCTTGGGACTGGTCTATAGCTGGACTAGTAGCTTGTTGGGGAAGAGCTAGGATAGGTGGAATATATGCCAAGGTTGGAATGGCTTTAGGAACAGGCTACAATTCTGGGGATATGGGCATTGGAGGCCTTGGGGATATTTTCCCAGCTTGGATGAGACTGTTCTCACCTCTTATGGAAATAACAAAGGTTGCTGGTAAGTTGTTTCCTCCCATAGAATAGATCATCACAGAGATGTCACTGTTAAGTGCCCTTAAATAATAAAGAAAAGAATGTTGGTTTTAAGGCCTAACTGTTACTAGAATTTTGTTCCATGTCCTTTGGAACCTAAAATTTAAGTCCATCATATGTACCTGGGGTTCCCTCTTTATGGTAGTCAAATTTTCTACCAACTAAAGATGGTTAGATTTATCTTCAAACTAAGCAGTAAAGGCAACACCTAGATCATCCCAGGTTGCTATATAATTAACTGCTAAACCCATGAACCATTGAAAATATTTTCCCTTAGGTGATGCTGCTAACAACCTAATAGCCACATCTTCATGGATTATGTGGTAAAGACCACAGAGGGATGCAACATCTCTTATGTGTTCAATGGTTGAGGTTTGATCTTCTCTGATAAAATTGGGAAATATTTAAGAGCTCCCATGGGTATGTCATTATGTTGCTGAAAATTCAGGGGGCTACCCTGGTTAAAAGCCTTAAAAGGCCGATTTATGGCCATAGGTGGATTTGGGAGAACTTGAACTGATAGGGGTACTTGAGATAATAAGGGTAGTGGTGGGATGACAGGACTACCTGTAGGGATATGAATTGAAATATTAGGCTGAGATGTACTAGGTCAGGATTGAGTGGTATTGGATGCCTTGTCCCTCTTCTTAGATGGAGGTAGCTCTATGTATTCAAAAGGATTCTTGCTTTGCCTAGTTGGTATCCCGTTCATGTGCTAACAAGACTGATCTGCATAAAAAAAGACTAGAGTCATCAAGTATGATATCTCATAAATAATAATAAGAACATAGCTACTTCTCATACCAAACAACAACTAATATAAATTTTTTTGATTCGGTCCCATCGGGCGTGCAAAAAACTGTTGTCACTAAGGATTGCACCCGCAAAAGCTAAGTATGAAACCTAGCAATTCTGTGAAACATGGGAATACTTTCAGGCTATGGGGAACCTATAATGAAAGTAGACCTTTGGATTAAGTGTTGGCTTCCCTTGAATCACCTTAAAAATGAACTAAAATTTGGAGGAAAAGGAGAGAGAAATGCAGAACTTGAAATAACTGAAATTGAAACTTAGGCGATTCACCAAACTTTAAGGATCCTCAGATTGAATATATGCCCACAATGGAATATGAAATATGACTTTGTAACTCACAAATTGATCCTATTATTTTGATATTCCATGAAATACAGAGCTATTGGAATAAAAGGAAGGGAAAGATCTTCCACAACCTAAAACCCAAATGTGCACATATTAGGACTAAGAATAACAAAACACCTTTCTGAATACCCAATTTGAACAATCATGCAAAGTAAAGGATATAAACTGGATCACAATAATCTTTACATGGAATTCAATAGAAAAAATCATAAATAAATAGGAAAAATAAGGACTACTACTGTATATTTAGTAAAAAGGGGCCAAATAAAATATGCATCACCAAGAGCTACAAACATTCAAATCTCAGAGTGAGATAGAATGGAATAACTTCCTCCATCACAAAATGTGAGAGGTATAAATAAGAGTGAGGTAAATACTGCATATCCAAAAAATCTGGAAATCACCATGCCTAACTCCACCAAATTTGGGACTAGATGAAGGGGATCTCTGAAGAATCTAACAGAATCCCGAGTAGGTCCATAAAGATGTTGCTCAAATCCGGATGACAGGAATCCTAGATTTATAGGGGTAGGTGAGAAGAGGATATTTTTAGAATATATGCCTTAAAATCCATCCTCTATCAAATCAAATCAATCCTTTCCCCTAATCATCATTGGTGGTAATATTTGATAAAATGACTTATAAAACATCCTTTGTCCAATATTTTACATTATGAAATATGCCTGATTGTACATTAATGCATCCCATTTTGATCAAGAAATGACCCTTAAAAGAGATGGTAGGATACACATTATCAAATTTTGTGATGACACCTAGGACCTTGGGGGCATGCTTTACATTTCCTTTTAACCTTTCCTCTAAAAGACTCATTAAAGCATTATTAAAAGATTTCCCTTTATCCCATAGGTAAGATTAAAAATCATTTGCTAAAAAATCCCATCTTAACATATGTTATGAAAACATATTCTCATCGGCCTTTACAATATATTTGAAACATTAAAACAAAACCCCACCCTTACCATATGTTATGAAAATGAATTCAAAATGGTCTCTATATTTCATGCCATTTTGCATCACAAGGAAATTGAGCTCAAAAGATGCCCTAGCTACACTTTGGAAGGAAAGAATGTTGTTGTTTTGGAATGTTTCCACTTTGCATCGAGCTTTTCTGGACTTCTACTAGATCTATATGGCAAGAGGTAGGTGATCATTGTTATCATCTTTATTTGATATTTTGTTGTTATGATGTCATGCTTTCCATCTCTGCCTTTTCTTAATTAATCTATGATTTCATTGCTTTCTCTGCATCTTCTTCTCTTCTAGTTGTAAAATGGATAGCTTAAAGTATATAGAAGTTGTTTAAGCTTACTCAAAATGTTAAAATATTGCCTAGATTTCTTGTTGTTCTTAGCATGGGGCCGTGGCCAAACTAGGGCATCACTCTTGTGTTTGAATCCATAGCATGGGGCACCAAGATTGATATGGTGTTTGAGGCTTGAAAGAAATATTATAATGAGATCATTACCTTGGTGTTTCTCTCTTACGATTAACAAGACATAAATAACAATTACATGCAGAAATATAACCAATATGAGAGAATAATAAACCAATTACATGCAAAAATATAACCAATATGACAAAAAGATTTAATTTGGTTCACCCAATCGCTGGGCTATGTCCACCAATAGCCAGTCCCAATATTATTATTAGTCAGTAATTACAATCTGATCACAATACACAATCCCCTTACAACTCAATTCCATCGTAAAACATACATCATAATACAAAACCCTAACCCTAAACCAATTTATGCAATCTTTATACCACTTTAGGGTTAGAACATGTCAGCCCAGAAATTGGCCAAAAATAAGACTAAAAAAAATTTGCATTGCAAAAAGGTAAAAAACTTTCCTAGATAGTACTTTCTTGATCAGTCACCATAGCATAACATGATCTTCATGGTTGCGGGCTATGACTGTGTTTTCTTCTTTTGGGAGCCCATGACCAGGGCATCATTGCACTTGATTTCATTGGGCTTTCTCTATATCCTCTTACTATTGTTGTTTGTATTTGATGGTGCTTGCTCCATGAATGCCATCTTTGAGGATGTGCTTGTATTTTGGTACCCTTTTGGTTTACACAGATGCATGTATAATTCAAATGTTTCTATTTTTCTATTGTCCCATTGTTTTGGGTTTTTGGTGTTGTATTTGAGAAACACTTTCTCTATTTTTTACTCCATAGGAAGTGGCGCCATGATGTTGCATTTAAGTCTTGATGGAAATGCTATAATGAAAGTGATACCTTGTTGTTCCTTTCAAGGCCGCGGGCTATGAATCTTTGCATGCTTTCTATATTTTCTTTGTCTTTGGAATCTCATGGCTAGGGCATCATAGCTTGCCCTCAAGAGCTCGTGGCACCATGTTTATCACATTGATTTTCTATTCTTTTTCTATTTTATATTACTCGAAGGATCAGAGTACACTGGAATTGTTATACTTGCTCAAAAGTTGAAAAACCTTTCCTTTTACCTCAGATGCATTTATTGTTTTGATCATTAGGATTCCATGGGCAATTTTTTGAGAATTAAATGTTGTTTCTAATGAGATATATATGTTGTTCCACCTTTTCTATATACATTATTGCTCATATTCATTGTATATACAATGTTGTGTTTGATTTGTATAGATCCATATGCAAAAAGCATCATATTTGTTGTTTATATACATCATGTCTTTGATTCATGCTGAGATAAAATGAATTATGCTATTTCATCTTTATGGGGAATATATATATTCATCTCCCTTTTAAACTTTCATAAAGCATAATTGCAATCACACCATTTGTACTTACATCTCTGTCATGATGCATGGCATTTCCCCATGTTCTCTTGACTATCCTGTAGCAACGTCATATTGTTTTGGTTCAGTTTTACTGCTCCTTATCCATTGATTTAAAGAAGTACTAACTGTGAGGCACCATTGTTGTTTTCCCACTTGTGGGTAGACATAATGAGTACTCTATTGTATATATTATTTCTCCATGACTTTGGATTCAATGGAAAGCTTATGATTTTCTTGCTTCTTCTCATCTGCACCATGATATGTTAGGGAAATATAGTGGTACCATACATCTTTATTGATGTTACACTTATGTGTGATGTGACTTAGATGTATAATGAAGACATGCAAAAAATTTAAACTTGTTGTCCTATTTTGCATTGTCCTTTCTGTATATATGCAACATTATCATACCTCCTACTATTATAACTTTTGATTACCTCTTCTGAGGCACACATGATCACAGATTGCTTGGTCTACATATACCATTGATCTTGCATTGTGATTTTGATTGAAATGATGTCCTCATGTACCATTATACCATTTTGTCTTCTTGTATCATGAATGATCCATTGCTACTGCTGCTTCATTGACTATTTTTCCTTTCTGGATCAGTGCTCCTCTTTGGGGTTGTGGGGATAATCAGAAACTCTATTTTTGATGGAGCTTCTGATAACCCTCACAGCTTCAATGTGGGGTACTAAGAGGGTTTGGCACCTGATCATGGGTGTTATTTTCCTGTCATGTGGGTTTTTCAAGGAGCTTTGAGGGCTTCCTAATAGTGCCCACATTACAGAGCAACACCATCCATTGTACTTCTGGAGAATATAACATTTTCATAAGTGTTCTTGTTTTGCAAATTGGTGCTCCCAAAAGGTGGCTTTAGAGAGCTACCCCTTGGGGAGTCCAATTTGTAATGCAATGACATTTATTGCAATCTTGATGCAATGTCATGGCCTTTTCATAGGTGTTCTTTCTCAGGCATAGTTGTCCTTCAAAGGTGGCTTGTGATGGCTACCTTTGAAGGATGCTTGTGACTGAGCAAGGGCATTTATTGCAATGTCATATATTTTGTACCTGAACATGGAACAAACAAACAAATTTCTCAATCAAAGTTCATTTTAGAGCTCCAATTGAAAGAGTATAACAATGCTAAATGTTTGAGCTAAAATGCATTAAGAAATCTCTAAGAATATTAGCAGCATAAGTTTGCAAATGAATTTTTAAATTAGGGGCAGCATAAGGATGCTTTCAAACTTGTAAGATTAGGGGCCCATTGAGCTCAAAATTCATTCCATTTATAGAATAATTTGAGGAATGAGAGGTTAGGATTTATTTGTGAAGAGAGGTGGAGATTGAATCTTTGGTGATCCATGTGAGGTGATCCAAGTGATTTAACTCTCATTCGGTAGGGAATTGACTTTCCCTTTTGCAAGTGAGGAGTTGTTATTAGGATTTTATTTAATTCCTTTTAATTAATTACCTTAGCCATGTATTTGTTTGTTTTGATTAATTGATTTGATTTGATTTAATTGGCTAAAGCAATTAATGTAATTTAGTGATTAGATCAATTAGGAGATTAAATTTGATTTAAATGAATTATGCCAATTAATTAAAGAATTGTCTTGACATAATTAGGGGTATGATCACACTTAGGGAAAATAGGGTCTCTGGTCAGAGTAGACCAAATTAGGGTGGTTACATTTCCCCTCTTTGAATTGATGTGCGAGTGGCGCATTGATTCAAAGAATGATTGATGTTGACTTTAGAAATTTTGAGAATTTCGCACTTGATTGAATGAAATGTCTGATGAGATCAGTCTCGCCCTTGATTGATCTAAGACTTATAGTATTGACTTTGAACTTGATCGAACAAAGGTCAAAAAAGATCTTGAAGATACCAATTATGAACTTGATCGAATGAGAATCGATAATACTGACGCTGAACTTGATCGAACGAGAATTGATACGAAGCTCCTAGGAGCTCAATAGAGATCTTTAGAATATGTAGAAATAAATATCCATCTTGTGAGAAATGAATCATTTTATCTAATAGTCCCGACTTGATCAAAAGAAAATACCATTCCACTAGTCTTTTGATGATGAAGTTGTTTTAATGCTTTTTGAGCAAGAATTTGATTGATTTAAGTGTGATCATGCCCCCTCATGAATGAAATTGAAGGAAAAAAGAATAAAATTCCTGTGTAGAATGATATATCACTTGAATTAGTCAGTTTGATCGAGAAAGAATCAATTAGAAGAAATGAAGAAGTGAAGGTGCGTTAAGAGAAAACATAATTTTACCAAGTTAACGACATTTAAAAATGCGAGTTCTGAGTCTGATAAAATGATGCGTGACCAAGATTTTGATGAATAATGTGCCATTTGGATGATAGAGAACCCATAAAATTGATTGTGTAAAGCTTGCCAATCATTTTCAGAACATGTATAACAATTTTGCATTTTTGGGAAGCTGTAATAAAATCTGTAACATGTTGTGGAAAACATCGTTTGTGCATTCAATTTTGTTCCCGATAGATCAGAGGAGAAAAAAATTAAATTTTGATAGTCTGATAGGAGTTTTGGAGCTCCTAAATAGCTCAAAAAGTTCAATATATATCCCAAAATTCACTTTTACCCATTTATTTTCACTTTTGTCTTTAGTAAATTTAGAGCTCTGTAGAGAAGATGGTGGTCTCCACGGAGAAGCATCGATTTGAGCTTTCCCATCGACATCAGCGCCCAACTGATTATGCATCGCTAGTGAGTGCCTCAAAACCTACCTTTCCATGTTTTAAGTTTCCATTTTTTATTATTTTTACAAAAGTTATGTAGCTTTTCATTCTGCATCGCACCCTGTGTACGGGATCACGTCTGTTTAATCCCGCGTCACATCCTATTTTTATACAAAATCCTGCATCTCATCCCATAAATTTGGGGTCACACCCTGTTAGGAGATCTTGTATCACATAGGGTAAAATTTGTCAAGATTTGAATTTTTCGCGTCTTGTAGAAACAGGATCGCACCCGTAGCCCGCGTCGCATCCTGTCAAAATAAGATTGTTTCCTAGAGGCCCCATCGCATCCTAGATATCATGAATTGTATCCAGTATAAAGGATCACACCCTGTAAAAATAGAGTCATTTCTGGTTTAGGAGTTAGTTTTTCTGATTTTGACTGTTCTTCTCCTTCTGAAGACCAAAAACACTTAGCTGATAGTCTTTCTACGTAGTTTCCTTAGTGAGAATACTGAATTGAACTTGTATTTTATTTTTGTTGACAGATTGAATTTGAGGTAGTTTATTTTTTAGGACGCTATCCTGGATGAGTCCTTGCATTATCTTGACTATTGACACATGTTGAGGTAGAGATTGTAGCCTAGGTAGGGCTAGCTTCACTTATAGATTTACCTGATATCAAGGTAAATCGGGGGTTGTTGACTGCGCTTGCCAAGAGATGGCATTCAGAGAAGAACACCTTTCATCTCCCTACCGGTGAGATGAGAGTCACACATGAGGATGTGTGGCACATTCTATGTACTCTAGTGATGGGTTGGCAGGTATAGTTTGAGGGTCATTCTGAGATAGCCATTGCATCGGCCCAGAGATTCTTTGGAGATCAGTCCATAGTTCATCATTATTTGACCTGGGATTATATGTGTGATCATTATGATTGTTTACTTGTATATCTATCCGAATTGATTAGAGGCATCCTCATGCCTGATATGGGACAACATGGTTTTATGTGTGGCTAGGTAGAGACACTGGAGAATATGGTTGTATCATCCCACAAATTTGGTTAGGGTAGCTACATATTAGCACATATTTATCGAGAGATTTCATGAGATAGTATATCAGTACTCCCACAGTATGACTATAGGGATCCTAGTTTTGCGGATCTGGGCCTGGGAGCATATCCCTGTGACACGTCCGATAGTAGACAGGCAGTGAGAAACTCAACAACCTTATGTTTATATGTATTTTGGATTGATTTAGCAACCCCATTTCGGCAAGGTAGAGTATTAGCACCGATTATTTGATGATATAACTATTTTGATTTGGAAACCATATTTGGATTGTGAGGAGTGGGCCTCAAATAGGCGGCATATGCCATACTTCTTTAAGAGAAGGTACTTGATAGGCTATACCAGATATATTGTAGAGTGATTCATGGTGACATGAGTTGTGAGACAGTATGGCCGTGTACAGGGTCGATCATAGGATTTGACCGCTTATGCTCATATTCAAGACGAGGAAACACTTTGGGGAGCATGGTTAGAATATGAGACCGCTCAGCAGGCTATTAGTCAGATGGTCACAGTTGGATGGGACTACCTTCCAAAGATTATTGATGCAAGTTGCATTGATGGTTACCTTACTCACATGTTACAGTATCCATTCCTGAGATTCACAACACCTGATGAGATAGCTCCTCGCATAGAGGATCCTTTAGATTATGATTCATCTAATGACATACTTGTCATAGGTAGAGATAGATCCCAGAGGGACTAGAGAGGTGGGGGGAGGGATGGAGGGAGAGATGTTAGGTGCCCTCCTTTGGACAAAGGTCATGGACATGACCGGGATGATGGAGATGATGATGGGGATGATCGGGGTGGTGGTGTAGTGGGTTCCAGTGGTAGCGGAGAGGGCATACAGGCCCGCTTTAGGTTTGTGCCTACACAAAGAGGTCAAGGTCCATTACTGACCAGAGAGAAGAAGAGACCACCAGAACATGTACCTAGTGGATATGATCCACCTAGGGATACAGGTAGAGATTCTGACAGGGATGGTGATGCTTTATCTTAGTGTCAGCGAGAGCATGAGAAACTCAAGGCTAGGATCACCACATTAGAGGATTTACCAGCTGATAGAGATAGTAAGCTTGAGTGCTTGAGAGCAGAGAGATATTGATAGGGTGATATGCTCAGAGCATATCGAGATACATAGGCCCACATAGTGACACATCAAAGTCAGAGAGCTGCATACTACTTTGGATTATATTATGTTGTAGTTCTAGAGGGACAAAGAGCTCCTTCTTATTCTTGAGTAGCACAACAGTCTGAGGGAGTGATGCCTCCACCGACTCATCCTGCACCACCTCCTCTTCCTCCTCCAGATCAGGGAGAGGGTGGCAGTCAGACTTTATTTTGTACTTGTGATATTTTGAGACATGTTGTATATATTGATCCTTTTATGATCATCCATTGTATTGCAGACTCTTGATACTTGTATATATGTTTCATAATTATATTCTGATACTCTTTTGTAGATGTTCCACATTTTTCATGTGTTCCATCATTGATATACCTGAGATAGTTGTTCCTGATCTTAATATGTTCATGGGTTCTCTTTCTTTTGATTGATGCACATGTTATTATGTACTTGGTCTCTTGATGGGTTAGAATAGATTTATGTGATGACATCATTTATGCTTGTTGATTTATTACTGATATAAAAATGTGTTTCAAATGATGCTAAATGAATATGCAAATGTATGTTTTTTTGAGATTTTCTTTATGCAGATATATGTATGGATGCACTTAGGATGTAGAAATAAATGCCATGCTTGAATGCTCTATTTTTGTATTTTCTCTTTCTCATTTATGAATGTAGAATGTATGCCAGTGATATGCAATGACATTAATATCAGTAATATATATTATGTAGTTAACTTGGATTTCGGATGAACCAGGAAATCATTTTGAGCTTAAGTCCTTTATGCTATTCTTAAAAATGAATCATGCAATCTATAAATGCATCTACATGCAGACTCTTAGGATTGTCACTGATTTGTATACATTATAGCATTTTTATCATCATTGGGCATTTTTGTAATGGACATCATCAGATAGTACAACTTTCACTAATACCCACAAGGTATCATGAAAGTATGAATACTATGTGTATTGGATGAAATGTGAGAAATAAACCTAAGCATCAAAGCATAGAGGCCAGGATGAGTAGTCAATTATCTCCTTTTTCTTTTAAGAATCAAGTTCTGTTCAAGTGTAATGTAAGATATGTGACCTGCAATGACCTTCAATATTCATATCATTGGGTACATAATGTGTTGTACACCTTACTTAGAATTTGATTTATAAATAGACAAGGAAATCGGTTCAACCTCGCCATAGTTTACACATAACTAAGATAGATATATATGCAGATATCCACTCATGTTAGCAGCTCTTACCATAAACATCCAAGTTAGGTGAAATTTATAGGATCATTTGAAACAACCACCATACGCAAAAAACCAAGAAAATATTATGCCCCCTGTCCTTGCGACTCTTTTTCATTGAATAGACATCATGGAGTAACTCAGAAGACATAACAATCACCAATTGATAATCAATCAAAGAAAATTCATAACAGTTTAAATTCCCCTAGTTTGAAACATCAAGGGAATATAAAAGAGTCATAATCAAACTAAAATCAGTCTATGTGTTTAATTAGTATTGAGAAATACTATGGATTCATTTTTCAAGCATGGTAGAGTATCATCAATCAGAATTTAGAATCAAGCAATATGTTTTTCATGTCTGAGTATATGAGATTAACTTTGTCAGCAATTGCTATCCAATGTAGTGTTTAGGAACACTAGTTGATCAAAGTGTTGAGAAACACTAGTTCCATTAAAGTGTGTTTAAAGTGTTGAGAAACACTAGTATGATGTTTGTTATAGGTAGGTGATATTGAAGAAACACCCTTGTTTGTGATAGTGACATTTTGATGCAAGTATTGATAAATATTGTTTTGAGAGGCAAACCATCCTAGACAGGAACCTAGGAAAACCTAGCAGACGCAGACTGAACATACTAGAAAAGATGCCCCCAGTGCAGAATGATTATTCTTAAGACGCAAATGCAGACAAATCTCAAGCAAGGTTATGACATTTGTAAGGAAGCAGAGTCAACCAATAACACGGGTGTGATCGTGAAGGTTTAGTATCAGCAGTGCATTGATAGATAGAGCATAGAGTACAAGTGAATCCTATTTGCTAGGTGTTCACCACTCGACAAAGCTTTTTTTTTTTTTTTTGCTACCAAGACACCTGTTTGCCAAGTTTTTGCCAAGGCACTTTTCTCTTTTTCAAATTTTTTATTCTTTTTCCTTTTCTTTTTTAATTTTTTTTGTTAGTATCAAGGCACCTGTTTGCCAGGTTTTCACCAAGGATACCTTTTTTCAGGAAATTTTCCACTGTTTTTGGATTTCTTCAGGATCAATTTTCTAATTTTTTTTTGGGTATTTTCTCAGAACTTTTTACTGCACGGGCTCTGTCAACCAGATGTTATGCGTAGAACCGCTTCAAGTGTAGAGTATCAATGGGATCAAGAAGAACATCTCCCTTAGGTGTAGCTAACTAATATGCTCCAGTCCCAAAGGTTGCAGTAATGACATAAGGCCCCAGCCAATTGGGTTCAAACTTTCCTTTTTTTCTCTATTTGGCTAGTTTTTAGGATTCTCTTTTAGAACGAGATCCCCCACTTGAAATTGTCATGGCTTTACCTTCTTATTGTAGCCTTTTGACATTTGTTTATGGTACACTTTGAGATGATCAAATGCTTGTTGTTTGCGCTCATCAAGTAGTTCTAATGCATGAACTATATCAATGTGGTATTGTCCATCTGTAACAAGACCTTGGAGAGATACCCACAAAGATGGAATTTCTACTTCAATGGGTAGCACTACTTCTGCACCATAGACTAGATAAAATGGCATGGCTCCTGTTGGTGTCCAGATACTTGTTCTATAGGCCCATAGTTCTAGATTTAGTTTCAAATGCCAATCTTTGCCAAACTCACTCACAACTCTATGTAAGATTTTGAAGATGTTTTTGTTTGAAGCNACCCACAAAGATGGAATTTCTACTTCAATGGGTAGCACTACTTCTGCACCATAGACTAGATAAAATGGCATGGCTCCTGTTGGTGTCCAGATACTTGTTCTGTAGGCCCATAGTTCTAGATTTAGTTTCAAATGCCAATCTTTTCCAAACTCACTCACAACTCTATGTAAGATTTTGAAGATGTTTTTGTTTGAAGCCTCAGCTTGTCCATTACCTTGAGGATAATAGATTGAAGAACAATGCTGAGTGATATAAAACTGTGTACACATGTCCTTGATGTCTTATTTTTGAAATGAACCCCATTGTATGTTACAATAGAAGAGGGTATCCCATACCTACAAATGAAGTAGTTCAAGATGAACATAGCCGCCTGTTTTCCAGTGGCATTGATTAGCGGCACAACCTCGACCCAATTAGTGAAATACTCAGTGGTTGTAATGTTGTACTTGTGTCCACTTGAAGAATTAGGATAGAATTGTCCAACAATATCAAAGGCCCATTGCTAAAATGGCCAATGTGTTATAAAAGGTATGAGTTCTCTGGCTGGAGCATGGATAAGATTTCCATGTGTTTGACATTTGTGACATGTTTTAGAAAATTAAACATCATCTTTTTCCATTGTGGGCCAATAGTATCCAACTCTTAATAGTTTCTTAGCTAACAAAAATCCATTCGAGTGTGATCCACATACACCTTTGTGAACCCCTATTAATACTCAGTCAGACTCTTCTTGTTCTAGACAACTAAGAAGCGTACCGTCAAGACCTCATCTATATAAGTTAGTAGTGATGAGGACATAACGTGATGTTGTCCTAATTAAAACTCATTTTTCATTTCTTGATAAGTCATCGGGTAAGGTTTGATCAGTAACATAAGCAATTATTTTGGCGTATCGGGATTGGTCTTGGGAATTTAAAGCACAAATCACTTGAGATTTGGTTGTATCAAAAGATGGAAAGGATAATTCTTCCACCAAAAAGTCATAGCAGAATTGATGTTCTTTGAGTTGTAACATGGATGCTAGCGTAGCCATAGCATCTGCAACTTTATTTTCCATTCTTGGTATTTGCTAGAATGTGACGAAGAAAAAGTAATTTTTCAAGTCTTCAACCAGTTGTTTGTAAGGCATTAATTTATCGTCTTTAGTCTGATAATCTCCATTTACTTGGTTTATAATGAGCTGAGAGTCACCATACACATGTAACTCTATAATTTTCCACTCCATAGAAAGCTTGAGTCCATTTACCAATGCTTCATATTCTAAGATGTTATTTGTGCATGGAAACATCAGTTTATATGCCTTGGGTATTTTGTAGCCTTGAGGAGTGATAAATAGAACCCCTGCTCTAGATCCTTGTTGTGTGAAAGAACCATAAAAATACATCTTCCAGGGATATTCAGTTAAGTGCATGATCATTTCATCAAGAAATTCAATTACCAAAGGTGCATCATCTTGCAGTGGTGAATCAGCTAGTTGATCTGATATGACTTGTCCTTTGATAGTTTTCTGTCCATGTCCTCAATATCAAATTCACTTAGAATTAAGACCCATTTTGCTAGTCTTCCTGTCAATGCTATTTTACTCAGGAGATATTTGAGAGGATCTATTTTTGGAATAAGTTTCACTATATGTGAGAGCATGTACTGTCTTAGTTTCTGGGATGCAAAGACAACTGCTAAGAAAGCTTTTTCAATAACATTGAAATTGATTTCATAAGACACTAAGGTCTTGCTGATATAATATATTGCTCTTTCCTTTTTGTATTCATCCTCCTGTGCTAACAATACTCTAAGTGATGTAGCCATAACTGAGATATAGAGGAGTAATGGTTTTCCATGAATAGGCGTCATGATAATAGGAGGAGCATCCAAGTAATCTTTTAATTCTTTGAAGTTGTTTTCACAATGCTCATCCCATTTGAAAGTAACACCTTTGTGTAGTAGTTTTGTGAAAGGTTGCACTCTATCCACTAGTTGTGACATAAATCTCCTTATGGACTGAAGTCTTCCTTGAAGCATCCTCATTTGACTGATATTGCGAGGAGGTGATATTTCTAGTATAGCTTTTACTTTTTCAGGGTCCACCTCAATTCCTTTAGTTGATACAATAAACCCTAAGAGTTTCCTTGATTGGACTCCAAATGCACATTTATTTGGGTTAAGCCTGAGTTGAAATTGCTTCATGCGATATAGTATCATTCTCAAGTCTTCAATATGAGTTTTTCTGATTTTTGAATTGGCTAATTTATCGTCCACATAGTCCTCCATGTTTTTGTGTATCATGTTGTGGAAGATTATTGTTATAGCTCTTTGGTACATAGCGCCAGAATTATTTAGTCCAAATGGCATGACATTCTAGAAAAATGTTTCCCATGCACATGTAAATGTTGTCTTTTCTTGGTCTTTAGGAACAATCTTAATTTGGTTATAGACCAAGAATCCATCCATAAGAGAATACATTTGATATCCCACTATGAGATCTATAATCATATCAATGTTTGGAAGCAGAAAATCATCTTTAGGACAAGGATTTTTTAGGTCTCTAAAGTCTGTGCAGATAGATTTATCTATTTTAGAAACTGGTACCACATTAGAAATCCATCCTACATAAGCGATGACTCTTATGAATCCATCTTTCAATAGTTTTTCCAACTCTGCTTTCACTAGTAATGCCACATGTGGATGTATCTTCCTTAGTTTTTGTTTCACGGGTTTGACCCCAGGAGCTATAGATAAATGATGCATTATTCAATTAGGATCAAGTCCAAGCATATCAGTGTAAGACCATGCAAATTTGATCTTCTTCTCTTTGAGGAATTCAATGAATTGTATATTTTTTTCTTCTGATAAGGATTGTACCAGGTGAACAAATTGAGGAGCTTCTATTATTCCCAAGTTAATTGGTTATGTTGGTTCTATTAGAACTGAAGATATTTCTTGAAAGTGCTCAGGGAGGATATTAAGAATCTCATCTTTTGGCGCCTCTAAGAGGTTTTCACCATCATATACGTCTTTTATTTTTATTTTTTTTGAATCTGATACTGCCACAACATGGTTTTCACCATCAATTATTTTCTTCTTTTTATTTTTCAATTTGTGACTAAGAAAATTGATATCCTCCTCTATCATGTTCATGCTCCTTGCATTGGTGGAAGAAGGATAAGGTTCACAAGCATTTAGATAATAGGCCAAAGTGTAGTCATTGGGAAATTTAATGATAGGATTAGGGTTTGAATTGGTCCAATCAATTAAGTCGGTGTTTATCAAGGATAATGTTTTGGAGTTTGGTAAGGAAAACATTGCGTCAGAGGCAAAACTATTAATTGACAAGACATGTTCCATTAAGTTAGCTTCTACAACGTTTAGATCAATAATAGTTGAATCGTCATTAATAGGGTCATTGTTAATAATATGCAGACCTAACTCTAGCAACTCATCAATTGAGATTTATTGTTCTTCTCTCATCAGATTGGAACTCATAGGTTGTATCCTTTGAATCTCCTCTAGACCTAGTAAAAAACTAGTATCTCCATCAAAAATCCTAGGTAGTGGTATCTCATTTGATTCTGGGACATTATCATTAGGGGAAGTGTTAGAAATCTCTCCTCTCTCCAATAGAGATGTAAATTTTTGAATCACATCTACCTCAATGTCCATGGTAGCATCAGATAGGCTATCCCATTCATAATCATGTGATTCTATTATTTCATCATCAGATTTGTTTAGAAACTCAGCAATAGTTACCTGATGTACCCTATTAGCCACTTGTAGATCAAAGTGAGGTAAATCTAGGAAATGTGAAATTGTGACCAACTGCCCCCAGTTAGGATGTACATCTTGTTATTGGGGTACTTCTTCATGAGTTTCTTCTATCTGTGGGACTTCTGGAGAGTCTTATGTTGTTTCCTCTACTCTTTGGACATTAGTTTGTGGCAATAAAGGAACATGAGGCTCTTGTTGTGCTAGAAAAGTAGTTACATATATTTCTCTTTGATATTTGGGATACTTTGTATCAATATGTAATAATATCTCATATGTCCATGGTTCCAGTGTTGTTTCATATTTTTCATCATCACTTCCTTCATCAAAGATTGGACCATCTCTTGAAGTAGGGTTTTCTAATTTGTTATTGAAACCTAATCCGGTTTTGTCTTTGGTGTTTCTGAGTTCCATGTGTATAGGTTCAACAAGTCCTTTTCCTTTATCTCCTAAAGGTCCCTTCCCTTTGTATCTCATCTATTTGAGAAGGTCATATCCTTTACCATATTTTTCTGGGGATATCTTCACATGCTTTACCTTATTTTCTTTTGGTTCTCCTTTGTAGAGCCAAGCCAAGACTGCTTTATCTTCTTTTTCATCCTCTTGAGAAGTAGAGGCTCTTACCATACCAGTTGATTTATGAATAGCTTGTTCTTTTGATGTTGTGGGTGTGAAAGATGAGGAAGGTTTCCCATAATATCTTGGAGATACATGAAGTTCTGTCAATGATGGGGTCATGTCTAGTTTGTATTCCCCCATACTGGTTTCTTCAAGTTTTAGTGTCTTTCCAAATATTATGATTGCCATGTCTTTAGAAGTTTCAGGTATAGATTATTTTGGGCCTTCCTTATTATGAGGAACTATACTATTTACTTTGACATTGTTACAAGTATAGCTTAAATCTAAAGGAATTGTTACTTCCACCCCATTATGTGGGAATTTGATGCATTGGTGGTAAGTATATGGCGCTGCTTGCATTTTGTGTATCCAAGGTCTCCCTAGTAAAATGTTATAGGCCAATGGTAGACCGAGAACTTGATAGATCACATTTCATTCAATTGGTCCTATTCTGATTGGTAGAACAATGATTCCTTTGGATGATCTTTCTTCTTCATCATAAGCTTTGATAGTTATCTTACTCCTTGAGTCAATGGTTTGTTCTGAAAGACCCAAATTCTTTATTAGATTGATAGTGCATATGTTCAACCCTGCGCCTCCATCTATCAATACATGTCTGACACGAGATTTGTGAATCAAGAATTCAATATGTAGGGGTTGTCTATGTGGATGAGTCAATGATCTGTCATCTTCTTCTAAAAAAGTAAGGTAATGTGGAGCTGAGATATGATTTACCATTGCCTGGAACTTGTCTACATCAATGTCTTTTGGAACATTTACAGAATGTAGGTCTTGTTCAAGAATTTCCCTATGCACCGAAGAGATATTTAGTAACTCAAATATAGAAATTTGAGCTGAGGTCCTTTGTAGTTGGTCTACCAAGTTATAATTTGCAGATGAGATAGTAATTATTTGTCTTGTTGTTGTTGCTTTGGGAATTGTGACAATAGGTACTTTTGCTTGGATGAGGAGTTAGCTCCTTTGATCATGACTTGTGCCTGGCTTCGAGTCACTGTGTGTGATTGTGTTGATGTGTCTTTATCACCCTTAATAGTGATCACATTGATTGATTCATTTTTAATGTCCAACATGTTGATCACATTGTCATTATTTTGGAGTAGGTGTAATTTACTTCATTTCCTTTTCCTTTAGAAGCTTCCCCTTTGCGTAGTTAGAGAACGGTTTGTTAAATTTTGTATGATCTTTGTTAGTGGTATGCCCTTCCACTTTGATTTTTCATCCTTCAATAAGGTCTTGTATAACATGTTTTAGTTTAAGACAGTCATTAGTTTTATGTCCTTTGTTTTTACGAAAGACATAATAAGCATTGTCGTTCCACCATTTTGGTTTAACTTTTGGTTCCCAAGGTTTTGAATCGGGTATCATGAGGACTTTATTATCCAAGAGTGTCTTAAAAACTATCTCAAGAGGTTCTCCCAATGGAGTAAATATTCTTTGAGGTCTATTCCATGGTTTACTCTTCTTATTCTCATTGTTTTCTCTTGGTTTTGTAGGTTTTACCTTAGCTTCTTTGTTCGCTTGTAAGTTTTTTATTAGATTGAACATCGTTGGTTTAGGATTAGCATTGGATGCATCTACCACTCCATCATTAATAACATTATTTTTTTGTTTCCACCACTTAGGCTTGTTGTTGTAGTTGGTATATTTTTTATCACTTTTGAGTGTGATTTCTCGTTTCTTAACCATGACATCTTCAGCACGGATGACATTCTTGATCGTCCTATCAAAGCTTGGTGAATCTTGCATTTGCAATCCATAGTTCATTTTGGGTACCAAGTTGTTAATAAATATTTCCATGTTTTCTTATTCAGGTATTTCTCTTGAGTACCTAGGAAAGATTTTCCTCCACCTTTGTAAAAAGTGTGTAAAGGATTCACCGATTCATTTCTTTGTGTTACATAGATCCATCATGGTTACGTTATGTTGTATATTATAGGAGTAATGTTGAACAAATTGTTTGACTAACTCCTCAAAATTTTTCACACTTGGTGTGAGTTTGGAGAACCACTCCATAGCATTTCTTTCTTAACTTCCTAGAAATAGCCTCATTAGATATGTGGGTTCATGCATGTACACAATTTTTAGAGCACAAAACTCTCTCACATGGTCATGTGGATCAGTTTCTCCCATGTACTTTTCATATTTGGGTCTTTCCATGTTGGGAGAAAATGGAACCATGTTGATACTCTTGTCAAAATGAAATGGACATATGTGGTCCAAAGAGTATTTTTTTGTTGGTTTGACCTTTTCTTGCTTGAGTGTTGCAAGTTAATATTGCATTAAGGTCAATTGTTTGGTGAGAATAGAAATAGGTGTTGGTACTTATTTCTCCTTTAGTCTCTCAAAATCATAATCTTTAGGGAGTTTGACTCAAAGGGATGCTAGATGTAAGAAGTATTTCTCCTTATCTTCACCCATGATCTTTTCCAATGCTCTTTGGAATTTTCTACTTTTTTTGAGTATGTTGTACTCTTCCTTGGGTATGTCTTAATTACTATCTGAGTCAAACAAAGGATGGTTGATATGTTGTTCTTCTTAGCTACTACTGTCTTGATCTTTTTGGTTTTGTTCATTGTTATAGTCTTAAAAATCTCTACTCCATCCTTGATGAGGAGTGTCCATTGTGGGTGAGTCTTGATCGAATAGGGGATTAGGAGATGTCTCTCCTTGTTGAAATTGTAGTAATCTAGGAGGTATCTCTAATTTTTCAGTAAGATACTTGTTACGTCTTGTGTTAAACATGAAAGCTAAACCTCAACTTTGTCAAAGGTTTTCCAATAGTGTCAAATAGAATCTCAATTTGTCCAAGTAAGTGTGTCTAAGTAGAAGTTTGTTTGTGTTTGGTGGAAGTGAATGAATCTAGCATCAGAGGGTTAGAATGCCCTAATAGTGAGCTGGGAATCAAGAAGTTTTGATAAATGAGTAGACCACACGTTTTGAGACCAATTGTGAGAGTCCAAAAGGACATGCAAGGTAGATTTCTAAGAAAGTTGTGAAACAACAACAAGACCATACTGAAGAGCCAAAAGGGTATCCAAAAGTACTAAATTTATCTAAGAGACACATGTGTAAGGGCCCACTATCTGAGATGCAAATCCCTAAATGTGAGGTTTTATTTGTCAGTTGTGAGCTTATGCTTAACCAGATGCGAGCTTTGATTTTTAGAATTTGAGCAAGTTTACTGCATGTGAGCCAGGAATGACCATGTAACGCCCCGCCAGGGAACCCAAGAGAGATTAACCTAAACATGTCACTATGTGTGCTGGATAATTTTTTTTTTTTTAAAGTTAAAACAAAGAAACATACAATCATGCGGAAGCGATTACCATTTATACACATGTCTTACACTCACATAGATTACACGACTCAAGGGTCCCATGACGTTGAATTACTTAAAACAAAACACAACTAACATAATAACAAAAGATTCCATCTGATTAACCATATCAATTACAACTTACATAACCATAATTACAATTCTCATGGATAACCATGAAAATACCATAAACTCACATCTGATGCATATGTCGCAGGGTATGTAGTAATCACACTAAACTACTTACTATTACAATTTTCAGATTAGGTATCACATGCGATACACTAATACAAGATTACAATAATGAAATTACATAATAAATGTTGAAGGAACATAAAGAGCTCATCTGCAAAGAACCATCAAGCACCTGGTACAAGGATGTCAAATCTCAATGGATAAAGAATCACTACCACCCGTCCGTGTGGAACCACAAAGGTCCACCCCACCGTGCTGAGGAGATAACAAAAGATCCCAATCGGATATCCAAAACCAACAAGACATAACCACTAAGCAAGGGATCCTGATAGCTCTCTAATCCGGTGTAC
>MU227494.1:657808-671570 GCA_018584345.1 Thuja plicata | reverse complement strand
ATATATACATCTTACATTTTGGTGAACCCGCGATAGACAACTCTTTCTTTTTGGTGTTAGATTCTTTGCCTCTTTTCCTTACAGACTAGCTTTTGCATACATATTAAATTAGTTTTATTTTATGCTCTTGCATTTTAAAATACAAAAAAATCTACATACTCATCAAAATACAAAAATATTTCTTGCATTTCATTCACTGTGAAGATCTTTAAGATGCTTTGGGGTATGGTTTCTTTCCTCATTATTCTTCTCTTAACATCTCTTTATAGTACTTATGATGTTTATGAGAGTATCATCCATTTCATTATGTTTTTTACTTTTCATGTTTCACTTGCCTATGCTCTTTTGAGATTAACTAATACTGGCCTTCCTACTTTCAAAAATTCATTAAGAATTTGTGTAGCGAACTTATTGCTCTTTTGGATTATGTGAAGAATTTGGTAGATGATACCCCATTTCCTAATCTTCCTAATCCTAATCCTATCATTCCTAATCTAGTTCCAACTATTCCTAATCCTAATCCTATCCTTCCTAATCCAATTCCTAATATTCCCACTCCTATTTCTCCATCTTCTATCCCTAGCTCTTCCCACACTCGTGAAGGGGCTCAAACTATGGTTCATGATGCAGATGTGCAAGAATTCTTTGATTTACCTTCCCCTTCTTATCTGATCCATGATGATATTAAAGGGAAAAGAAAAGAAACTTCTTCTAAACCTATCATTCCACCTTACACAACATTTTCTCATGATCACCGTAAACAATCGCCTCCTGTAGAAGCTTTATGAGATATGTATACTACTGGATACAATATGGTGGCTAAACAACGTTATAAGGGTTCAGAGCTTGGTGTTAATGAACACAGTATTAAATATTCAATTCATCTATCCCCTAAAAAAGATAAGCATGGTCTAGGTTTTCCGCTATCTCAACTTAAGGTGGTTGATTTTGATCATCGCCCTCCTCTTCATATTCTCCTTCCAACACCTTCCTTAGATTACCCTGATACCCCTCACGATGTGGCTAAGAAGGTACATGTTCAGTTAATGAGTTAAAAGAAAGAAATCTTTAAACCTATGTCGAAAGATTCTCTCTCCAAGTAAAAATGTCCTTTTCATTATAGTAATACCTATTTACTTGTTGATTGCATACATTTCAAGATGTATGTTAGAGAAAGAGCTTCTTTAGGAATTATATCTCACTCTCGTGCGGTATTACAATTTCTTCATAATTTCCATATGGGGAATACCCCTCATTCTTTTATAATATAGATCTTTCTCCCTCTTGTCTCTTCACTGGGGGGCAAGAGGAAATTATTCCATTTTTCTAGGATCCATTATGCTCTTAGTATGTATTTTTTTAGCTTAATTGGTTATTCTTTCTATATTCTATCCCTATGGTATTGTATTATGGTGCATACTTCCTTTGCTCATAATCATCCATAGCTCTCTTCTAATATTCATGATATCTTTTCTAGGACATTTTTTTCTAAAAGATATCTCTTTTTTACAACATCTCTTGATATTATTGGTATATCCCTTGCTTTCATCCCTGGGGGGCAAGGTTTTCCTTCTTTCTCTTTGTCTAAGGATCTAATTTCCTTAGCTTAGTGGCATTTGTTTATTCTGCAACATTATTTCCTTATAAAGACTTATGTTTTGGCTATGGATACCCTCTTATATGAGAGGTTATTGTCCTTGGTCATCACCTCTTCTTTATTTTTGTAAATTATGTTCTATATAAACTCTTGCCTTTGCTTTGGTTTAGAGTTTGCTTCCTTCATTCTAATATTCCTCTTCCTCTTAATCGCAGGGGGCTTGATGATTGAATATTTGATCCCTCTTTGCTTTTCTTTGAAAGATGATATTTTATTCTAAGAAATACTCTATGGTGGGGGTCTTTATGATAAGATCTCTTCCTTTTTTAGGATCATTTTTCCATAAGTGACATATACTTTTCATGATTATCTATGCTCTTAGATGTAAGGGTCAATACTCTTTGCTAAGACTATAGTGTACATTGTTGCTAATAGGATATCTCTTTAATTTTTGAAGTAGGTATCCTCCTTCTCTTCCTTATCTTGTCTATTTGGTAGTCACGATAAGGAGGGGGCATATATAGGGTCTCCTTTATACTATAGTTTACATTTTACAACATGCTAAGTCCTCGGAAGGTAACACACATAAGTTGTTAAATCCTGAAGAGATACGCATTTTTCAAATTCAAATATGCTAAATCCTTAGAAGGTAATGCACATAAGTTGCTAAATCCTAAAGAGACACACATTTTATATTCCATAGTGAAACAAGAATGTGGATCTATGGGTATTCTAAAAGTCGTCAGAAGACGCATTACAATTACAAAGCACAATTTATGAGTGAACCTGTTGGGCTCTCCCTCCTCGGTGATTCATGGTAAGGTGGGCATCTTACTAGGTGAGGTAATCACTATCTCTTTTCTCTCTTTCACTTTCATGCTGGTAGGATTAGATCATGAAGCTATGTTATTTATAGTGTTTCTCTTGTCTTTCTTATGTAGTCATTTATGCTTTCTATGATTATTTTATCTTTGCTTTCATACCCCTGTGCATGCATGTTGAGTTAGAATCCTTGTCCTAGGGGCTCATTCCCTTGGCTAAGTGATGTTCTACCTCGTTGCGATCCACCAGATTCTTTCTTCTAACTTTACCGCGAGTATTTTCGATTTCCATACTCCTGCTAAAGTGGGGGCTTAATGTATCGTCTTAAAATGGAAGAAATTACATGTTAAGAATGTTTATCCATCCTTAGGGGGTTTTTTGGGTCATCATCTTATTGTCCTCTCATTTCTTCCCCTTTTTCATCTTCTGTGTCTATTTAGGACCTTAATTAGGCCTCTCCAGACATTGTTTATCCCACCTGGCACATTTTCTAGGGGTCCTGACACCGTGGGTCAAGGTCAACCTCGACCTTGACCTAGATCAAGTTTGACCTTGACCCTAACCTAGTTCAGGGTCAACATTGACCTCAACCCAAGTGCCCCTTTCCAATTAGAACATTTGTCGGCTGCCAAGGGACCTTCAAAAGTTCATTTTCCCGCTTACAGGTCAGCTGTTTCAGGTTCCGAAGTGACAACTCTTAAATTATATTTAATATAGTTTCACTTATAGGGGCATAGGTCTAATTAGATTTTAATTCTCTTGTGTAGGCCTCTCTAGAAGATTTTTCCCTAGATTTTTATATAAGGAAGCTTTCCTCCTCTCATTTTTTCATAAGCAAGAATCCAAGTGAACAAGGCTAAGTAATTCAAGCATCCATTATTCGACATGTTTTCAAGCTTTCAAGTGTTAAATCAAGGTTTTCAAGTCTTCCTCTCAAGCATTCAAGTTCTCCATTGAAGATCAAGGATTCAAGCACTCAAGCCTTTGAAGAGATTTGGTTCAAGCATTCAAGATTCATCATTCAAACCCTAGATCTATCCATCATGGTGGTGTGATCTTCCTTCAAGATCCTTTGTGCATCCTCAAGATTCATTCATTATTCCTTCAAGGTGGATTCCAAATATATAATCATGGATTTTTATGGTTTCTAATATTGATTCCAAGCTTTCATATTAACATACATGTTTACATTTGAAATACAATTGCATTTCTATTGAATATCATAGCTCCATTGTTAGATCTAGTCTACTAATTGCTAGCATTCTCTATTTCAATTATTGATTTCAAGGTTAATTCTTAAATCAGGGTTTGAATAAGGCAAACCCCTCACCCCCAAAAAAAAAACCATTTTTCTTGCAGATACAGGTATGAGATAGCAAATTTAAGAGCATATTTGGATACCCTATTTAGCCAACTTTTAGGATCCGTGAATAGAATTTTTGTTAGAGCAGTGCAGGTCGAGGTCGACATTTTGGGGTATAATTGTACCCCCACATTTGGGTCAAGGTCAACCTGACTTAGAAAAGGAAAATATTTCTATGTTTTGTCTGTCTCTACATTTCTGTTCCAGATCCAGTTGCATAATTTCCCGAAACTCAACACAAACATCAGAGAATTTCCAGATCTATGAGAGAAGATCAGAGGAGTAGAGAATCATTATTGGTGCTGAAAACAAATGAAAATGACAGAGAATGCAAAATGACAGAGCAAAGTGATTCAAAATGGAGTAGTCATGGGTACACTTTGGTGTCCTATTATTTCACCAATGCAAGGTGATAAAGGTTTATCCATGGAGAGCAGTAGTCGGTGTCATTTTGATCCTGAAATGTAGAAGGAAGGATAGTCCAAACAAATCTATAATGACTGTCCCAAACAACAATTAAGTGATGCCATTGATGATACATTTTCTTTTCATGTTGCTAACAAGTTGGTTACAGGTTCAAAGAAGAAGGACAAGGATTTTTTAGGGCAAAAAATACCTAGTAGAAGAGGACAAAGTTGCAGAGCTCCATCAAGGAGGCTTGGAGGTGTGAAGACAAGACCCCTTATCTCTTAGGGAAAGAATTTTTTGTTAGTGCAGAGTACGGTACAGGGACACCTAGACAAACACATGGTCACACGAAGACACTAGAGACCTTGGGAGATGGAAGAAAATCACATGAAGTCAATTGGAGTGTTTTGAAGCCAATAATGACATTTTGTAAAAAAGAATGCAATGTAATGATTCAAAGTCCTAATAAGGACCCTACGACCAAATTCATGAAATAGGGAAATGTGATGCCTAGAGTGGTCAATTAGGAGTATAAGGTGTTTCATGTTGTAATAAGGTCACAAGATGACCATTTCCAAGGCTATAGGTCTATAGGAGTTTATTTGAACATAGTTTTAAAATTCAAATTTTCAAATCCCAACGGCTAATGCCAATTAGGTGGGAAACTATATTTAGAGGTCTTAATGGGTTTGTAACCATGGGAAATTGATTGGAATCAGTTTAAATAGTTTATTTACATCCTATATAGCCTAGATGAGGTATATGGAGAAGGATACAGTATGGAGAAGACAAAAATTATACGTAGTGTAGTATTTAAAGGCAATAAAATAATCAAAGTTTGCAAATTCTCTCATGATAGTTTGATTGTTTATACTCCTGTGCATTTCCAATGAATTAAAGAAAATTAGTAAGCATCTGTTGAAGAATTGCATATATTTTAAAGTTTCATTTCATTCTGATTCCCCACTGAATTTGTTGACAGACTCTGGAAAGTGCATCTTTTATAACAATCCTGATTGTTTCAAGGGTTTGATGGTCATTCTATGAATGTTAATGCTTTATTCTCATGTAATGACCTTAATTTAATATTAATAGTAGAGATCTAACCATCTAATGTGCAGACAAAGTGGAGATTGTTGGTGATCACCATGTACACTTGGTTGAAGAGTAACGAAGTTGGTGGCTAATGTGTAACAATGAGAGATATGCTCAAAGGAGGGCATAATTTTATGTTGGAATCCATTAGGGGTGTCGTTCTAATGGTGATTCAACATTTTTTTGGTTGGATTTGAGTTTGGAAGGCTGAGATTGATCAAACCTTAGTTTTGAGGGGTTTTTGGGAGCAATTTGGGACTTTATTCTTAGAGAGTACTTAGAGTCAAATTGATAGCATTTTCCCTCTATTGAAGTCATTTTATAACTTTGTTGAAAGATCCAAGGTCAGGGGTTAAGTCCTTGATAGGGTTGCTTTGAAAAAGTGGGGTAATCTAGCCCTTAAGACAATCTCAGTTGGTTAGAAGAGTGATTTGGTACAAAACACATGGTAGTGAGTTTTGGATATGTTATGAAGAAACCAAAATGGGTGTCTGAAACCCTAGTTTTTTGGGGGATTCATTTGGAATTTTTTTGTGAGAAGTCTAAAAAATAGTCGTTGTACACCTACTGGGGGATTAAGCCTATTAGGACAGTGTTTGGAGTTTGCCTATGAGTTGGGAACTTGCAAAATTGGAAGTGGTTTATCCTTGTTGGATAGGGTAAGTAGAGATACTAAGAGCCATTGTGGGCCTTTGGGAAGGTTGATATCATAAGTTGACACTTTCAAGCCATTTGTTGCATTGAGGAACATTATGGATTGACACAATTTTAGTGCATTTTGACAAGTTTGTCATAGAAGTTTGAGAAGCCTCATTGCTTTGCATCAGCATGTTATCTCACTCATTTCTATTGGTCATACGACTAACATATCATTCACTCCTCCAACTATAGTAAGTTACCTTGATACCATTTATCACTGAGAATTTCCCCGATAATGATGTGTTCTTCTGATTTTACCCAATTGATGTTACTCAACCTGATAGCTTCTGTCATATTGACCCGTTATTGTTATTGGTCTTGATGATCACTAATTTTCAATATGTTAATACTGCATCAGTGTGAGTCTCACTGATTTACCCATAAGAGTCAAGTCCAACTGTTGGGTTGCCTATTTATATTCTTCATCAATATTGTATTGCTATGTCGATCATTGTGTTGACTCCTTTATCATCAGGATGACACTCTTCAAGTCCTATCGACACATGATGCATGTTGAACTTATGAATTCAGTTTGAGAACATGGCAAGTTACACTGATAATATTTTGATTTGGAAACTAGCCTGCAGACAGTGAGTTCACAAGAGAGAGATTCCACATGAGGATGATTAGAATAAATATGCTTCACAACATTCACTATCCGAGCTAGGTTTATAATTTAGTCATGGTTATGATGAAGTCTCTATAAGAAAACTTTTTTAGATTCATTTTTTGTGAAATCATGTCAAATACAAAAGCTTGGTGATGACCTGTGAACCTATCATACATTTGAATCCTTGATATTTCCTTCAGGAGAATGATTTCTAGGGTGTTATGATTGTTCTTAGGGTTCATCAATGGTACTTCAAAATTCAAAATTTTGAAATCCCAACAATGGCTCTTTCTGGGGATGTATGTTCATTTTGGACATAGTGATAATGCATTTGTCTCTAGGGGAGTAGATCCAAAAAGTTATGAAGAACATAATAAAAAATTGATAAGGGTGATGGTGTGAATGGTATGTAAAAATGGGATGTCGAGATGTATCCTAATCTACTGTGCATGGAACAAAGATTCTTCTTTTAAGAGATGAAGTACTTCAAGAATTGTCCATGCATTGATAATTCTTGTGTTTCTCCTTAGGTGTTTTGTAGATAATAAAAATTCTCTCCTCCTTTTCTAGTGATAACCTATGGACCAATCCATAATGCTTCAAACTTTCCATGCTTACCTTTGTCTCAATTTTTGGCATTCCACATAAGCACCCAATCTCCTACAAATACTTTGTCCTTTGTTTTATTATCATGCAATATCTTTACATGCTGCTAGTTTTTTATGTTTTGCTTCTGAGCATTTATTTTATTTTCTTCTAACTCATTCAATTGTTCAATTCTTTCCTCCATGAAATCGATATCCTCAATTTCCTCATCCAAGATGAATCTGTATACAGGAAGCAGGTTAACCAAATGCAGTCTAGCTTTATTCTCATAAACCAATTCATAGGGGGAATACCATGGATGTTTCAGTTTAGAATCCCATGCTCTCTTATTGTTGTCAAATATTCTTTTGATTATCTTCAATTTATTCTTATTTCTTGATTCAGCTTGCCCATTTCCTTGTGGGTGATATGGTGATGAATGTGATAGGACGATACCATAGTTTTAAAAAAAAATTGAAAACTCTTTTGATTTAAAATACATTTCATTGTTGGTGATTAATTTGCATGGGACCCCAAATCTAGTCAAAATGTTTTCCATTAATAATTTTACTACTAATTTGCTTGTATCCTGCCTAGTAGGTATTGCTTCAACCCACTTGGAGAAGTAATCTATGGCCACTAGTATCTAGCTATATCCTCATCTTGATTTTTCTTGTATCTCTCCAATGAAGTCAATACCCCACATCTGAAATGGTTCCTCAATTTGCATAGGCCCCAGGAGTAGAGCTCAGTTAGTAATAACTGAGAGGGGAGGGTGAATCAGTGGCCTCAAAAATATTCCAATTAATCAACCCAAAAACTTAGTACCACAATATTAAGCCTCTAGTTATCTTCAGTCCTACAAGATGAATGCCTTCAAATATACTTATCAAATAACTACTGCTCGGAGTGCTCTTTTAAACCTTATTCTTTATGTTTACCGAATATCAATCTTTCAATTTACCAAAAAATAGTAAATAGCTTAGTGTATACTGATCAATCCAGATTAGTTATGTGTAATGCAAAACACTAAATTAATCACTCATAAAACACATTGAGACATAGATTTTTAACGTGGAAACCCTGTTAAGGGAAAAACCACTTGGGACCGGCAACCCAAAATTTTCACTCTTCTGAAGTGAGCTCGGTAAAGAGCCAACCCTGTTAAAGGTTACAAACACACTATTAGGTGTGACCTTGTTAGAGGATTTAAAAGATTAGTTTGTCACTTGATATGGGGCATCTCTATTCTACCTTCTATGACCAAACCCTGGTTTGTCAAATGGTATCTGGCATCTCATGCTATCTTCATGATCAAACTTTTTGATACTCCTTGGGATGTATCTCAATATAGAAAGGATCTTTAAATCTTGCTTGGTTAAGAGAATTTCTGAATCAATGGTTAAACTGAAACAATATGATATGTTCACATATACAACTTATACTTACAGATTTTCAGATCTATTGTAAGCTCATTAAACCATTTTGATCAATATATATTTTCAATACCTTTGCTCCACTTTTGTTTTTGCTTGGTGATGTTGTGCTATGTTGCTCGGTGTCCGCATAAATCTTTAGCACTTTCCTTAGCTTGATTGATCAGGACTGTATGAAGTTGTTCTTCATTAGTTTCTCTCCAACATCCTCTTTTTCATTCACTCCCCTTAATTCATAATGAATTAAGTTGTCTCTTTGTAGACATGATATCACCATTTCTTTCTTCTTGATTTTCTTGTTCTTGGCATGATCCACAATCTTAGCCAATCCTAATTTAAAGCATAACTCATGTTTTATCTCGTAGAAATCTTCTTTCCAACTAGATAAAATAACTTTAAATCCTTTACTTATATCTGGCTTTATATTGTCAATGAAAACAATGATAACAACCAGTTAAGTCTATTTTTAGCTCTACCAGCTAGATACTTTGTCATTTATGAACTCCGGTTAACTTTGGTGTTTTAACTCTTTGCTAGCTTTGGTCAACACTCTAGTTGTCCTCGGGCTTCTCCGTTAGGGTTGTCTATCCATCGGGGTTGTCTATCCTTCGGGCTTCACTACAAAGTTCTACTCGTCAGTTAACACTATAATTATGGTCGTCGGTAATGCTTGTGATTCTTCTCTTCGGTAATGCTCGTCAGTTTCTTTGCTTAGGTATCATTGTGACATAACTTTCGGTTACCTATGTCCTTCGGGTTCCACTAGTCGTCGGTGTTTGAAGTCACTTAGTGAATGCTTGTCTTTTATGCATTACTTGAAAGCATAATATTTCTCTCTCTAATTCTCTGAAGTCTTTGATACTTTGATTATAATTGATTAGATTATATCAAGTTGACATCAATGAAAATAAAATCCATTAATTGATTTAATGTCTTGCATTATCTTTCTGCATTTCGGTGATTTAATTAACATCTTCCAACATTCAATCAGTTACATGTCATCAATCTCTCCCTTTGGCATTGATGGAAACACACTACATTATCATACTACATTATTACTAATACAATATGAAATATAAAAGGTTCATCAATCTCTTCTATTGTAACTATTACAAATGTATGGCTCTCAGTAAACTCAAATAGCTTAGATTTGTTTATTGTAGAGTGGGTTCTTCAATCTTCAATCCCTTCACTGGATAGATGTAGCATCTTGTGTCTCTATTCTGGTATGTACTCTGGCTTGACTATTCCTCTTCTTGATAATCTCTTTTTTCTTTGGCAACAGTCTCTCCCTTTGTATGTACTCTCTCCTTTTGTTAATTCTCTCCCTTAGATGGATATTTCATATGTAATCTCTCTCTATGGATAAAGATTAACTTTTCCTTTTTATTATTAGGAACTTCTCTTTATGGATAATGATATAATATTTTTTGATAATGAGATCATTTATCCCTTATAATAATGAGAATCTATCTCCCTTATGATTCTTGATAATGAGATAATCTCTCACTTTGACAACAATGCCAAATAATTTTATTCTATATCATCTTCCATTCCCTTTTTTATAATATACTCCTTGAATTTCCCTATCCATCAGCAATATAATGTCTCTGGTGTTTGGTGTAGATTTATACCTTGCTATATACAGATGTATTTGTTGCTTTTCATATCCATGCTTGCATCAACATGAATGATCTTCTAATTGTGTGTAGGCTGATGCAACCTCCTAGTCAGCTTACTGATCGATAGACAAGGGTTGTACCCCTATTCTCTGTCTCAAGTACTCAAATGTATCTTTTGGTAATGGCTTGGTGAATATATTAGCTAATTGTTCCTTTGATTGAACGCATTGTAGTATCACCTCTTTTGCTTGCACTTGTTCTCTTAGATAGTGATACTTGATAGCAATATGATTAGTTTTAGCATGCATGACTCGATTCTTAGAAATGTTAATTGCACTGGTATTATCACAATATATAATCACTGGTTCAATAATCTTCATATTCATACCTTCCAACAACTATTTGATCCATGCAATATTGGAGCAATTTGCAGCAACAACCACATATTCTTCTTTTGTAGTAGATTGAGAGATGCATCCTTGCTTCTTGTTGATCCATGTGACAAGTCTGTCACCCATGAAGATTGCTCCTCCAGTTGTGCTCTTTCAGTCATCGATGTTTCTAGCCCAATCAGCATCTATATAGACTTGTAGCTCAAATTTTTCTTCTCTTTTATACCATAAGCCATAATCCTCGGTGTTCTTCAGATATCTCATAATTCTCTTGACAACAATCATATGTGATTCTTTGGGATTAGCAGAGAATCTTGCAACTATTCCAACTGCATATGCTATATCTGTTCTGGTATGAACAACAAATATTAGTTTGCCAATCATTGATCTATACAAGGTCTGATTTACCTCATTTTATTTGTCTTCCTTTGTCAGATTACATCCAGTATCCATATGTGTTCCAGATGGTTTGGAATCTTCCATCTTAAATATCTTCAACACTTCCTTGATGTATTTGGACTGATTGATATATATGCCTGCATCTTGTTGAAGAATTTGTAGACCAAGAAAGAATTTTATTTCCCCAAACATAGACATTTCAAATTCTTTGCTCATTTCATTAGCAAAGTATTTGCATAATATTTCATTTCCCCCAAAAATGATATCATTAACAAAAATTTCAGCAATCAGAATATTACCATCGGTATCTTCTTTTAAGTACAAATTGCTATTTTCACTTGTTCTTACAAATTCAATGCTAATGAGATAGGAGTGAAGTCTTTCATACCATGCTCTAGGTTCTTCTTACAATCCATACAAGGCCTTATGTAGTCTACATACCATGTTCCTCTTGTCTAGATCAACAAACCCTTTTGGTTGTTCAATGTATACCTCTTCTTCCAGTATTCCATTTAAGAATGCAGATTTGACATCCATCTGGTATACCTTGAATCCTTTAAATGCAACATAAGCAAGTAAGATTCTTACTCCTATTCTAGCAACGGGTGCAAAGGTTTATCCATAATCAATACCTTCTTTTTGTGCATACCCCTTGCATACTAACCTTGCTTTGTTTCTTGTGACTTCACCATTCTCATTCAGCTTGTTTCTGAATATCCATTTGGTACCGATGACATTCTTATCATCTAGTCTCGATACTAGTGTCCATGTATTATTCTTCTCAATCTGTTCTATTTCTTCATTCATAGCACTGACCCATTCCTCATTTTTAAGTGCAGTATTAACAGATTTAGGCTCAAAATCACAAAGTAAACATCTAGTGTTTAGTGACTTACTTCTTGTTCTCATTCCAGCCTTCTTGTCTCCTATTATTTGAATCTATGGATGATCTCTTCTGACATACTTGACAAGTTTTAGTTTAGCTCTCTGTCCATCATTCTGATCATCTTCTTGACCTTCGTTCTGATCTCCATCACTAGGTACATCATCTTGAGTATTATCCTGATTTTTGGTAATTGCAGCCTAATGCTCGGGTGCAATGTTTTGTTGCTCGGGAGTGATACATTGTTTCTCAGGAGTGATACATTATTTCTCAGGTAGAGTGTCAGGTTCTTCAGTATAAACAAACATGTTGTAGTCCTCTGGTTCTTTTCTACTTTCCTTGTCATTCTTTTTTGCAAATTCATCTATCTTTACATTTGCACTTTCAATGATCTTGTTAGATGACTTGTTAAGACACTTATAAGCCTTTCTTTTGATGGAATACCCTAGAAAGATACCTTCATCACTTTTGGATTCAAGCTTTCCATTTCTATCATCCTTCAAAATATAACGTTGACTACCAAAGATTCTGAAGTAACTTACATTGGGTGTGTAATCATACCAAAGCTCATAGGGTGTCTTCTTTGTGTCCTTCTTCAATTGTACTATGTTCAATGTGTAGATAGTAGTAATGAAAGCATCCCTCCAGAAAGTTTGAGTGATGCTTTTCTCAATCATCAATATTCTTGCACAGTCAACAATTGATTTGTTTCTCCTCTCAACAATTCCATTTTGCTGTGGTGTTCTTGGTGCAGAAACATGTATTTTAATTCCATGCTCATTATAGAAATTATTGAATTCATCTAAAATAAATTCCCCTCCTCTATCTGACCTTAATCATTTCAATTTTGTATCACTTTTTTTTTCTACCATAGCCTTATACCATTTAAACATCTTGAATGCTTATGATTTATCTTTTAAGAACATAATTGTCATCATTCTAGAATAATCATCAACAAAGAGAATGAAATACCTATCTCCATAGTAACTCTTTGTCCTCATGGGTCCACATAGATCAGTATGGACTAATTCTATAATTTCATTAGATGTATGGGTTTTACTCTTGAAACTAGACTTTGTCATCTTACCTTTTTTACATTTCTTGCACATAATATTCTCGGGCTTTGTCATGCTCGGTAAGTCTCTGACATTCCTTTTATTTCTTATCTTTATCATGTTGTCAAAATTCACATGACACAATATTTTGTGCCACAACCATATGTCTTCATTTATAGCCATTAAACAAGTGGTGTTAGTGTCATCAAGATAGAAAAGGTTACCTTTTGTCTTCTCACCAGTTCTGACCTTCCTGATTCATTGAAGATTTTTGCCTTCTTATTCTCAAATGCTACTCGGTGACCTGTATTGTTCAGCTATGAAACACTTAACAGATTATAATTTAATCCTTTTACCAAGTAATCATTTTCAAATTTGATCAGGTTATTCAAAATTATGGTTCCTTTACCTTCAACTGGACAAGGTGTGTCATTACCCATTCTTACTTAACCACCATTATAGTATTCAAAAGTTTCAAAATTTTGCTTATCACCGGTCATGTGGTGAGTGCAGCCACTATCTATGATTCAGACATCATTCTTACTAACCTTAGAGTATTGTCTTAAAATGGAAGCACTTCCATGTTAAGAATGTTTATCCCTCCTTAGGGGATGTTTTTGACCACCATCATATTGTCCCCTCCTTTCTGCATCATCTCCTGCTTCTGTGCCTGTTTAGGACCCTGATTAGACCTCTCTGGGCACCTTCTATCCAACCTATCACTTCTTCCAGGGGTTCTGACCCCCTGGGTCAAGGTTGACCTCAACCTTGACCTAGGTTAGGGTCAACCTCGACC